>JADDOH010010834.1:0-13888 GCA_016648135.1 Agrypnia vestita | reverse complement strand
CGCCAAATGTTACTTCGTAGAAAATAATATCGTCATTTGTCTTAAATATTTTTCTCCTTGACTTTATTTTTTTTTTAGCACTACAAACTTTTTATTTGGGCAAAAATATTTACTTCACTTTACTTCACTAGTACTACAATTTTGTAGTACAATTACTTCACTTCATTAATACTACAATTACTTCATTAATTCACTTCATTTACTTCACTTCATTTCGTAGTACTACAATTACTTCACTTTATTTAGTTTTTACTACAATTGTAGTGTACACTTTGTAGTCTTCAAACTGGTGAACGTGTGTGTGTTGTAGTCTTCATTTTGAAATGTAGTTTTTCCCTTCGCTAATACTGTGCTCAATATCCCTCTCAACTTTACCGTCCCTAGTAAACATACGTCCCAAATACACTAACTCATTCACTTGTTTTTAGTGATAATAAATAAATAATTTGATTAATGGAATGGTTTACATTAAGCTTGGCATCAGTGAGTGCAGCAGTGAGTGATGGCGGAGAAGCCTGATGCTGGGGTGGTGGCGGAGGAGGAACCGGAGCAGACGGTGTACTCCCTGCAGTGCTGCCTGGACTGCGGGCCGAGCCCTTTTCTTCATCGTACGGATTAGGCGCCTGTAGAATCTGCAATAGATAGTGTGTTTGTGTATTTATCTCAGTAATAATAATTTCGTTGTCTGTCTGCTTGTGCGTAACTTCTTTAAAAAATGGTAAACATAAAAGTCTATTATATATATAGGTTATTATTAGCATAATAAATAGGCGTTTTTGAAATGATGTATTGAAAATATGTCAAAATACATACTTTTTCAAAAAAATGGTGGCTTTTTTCATGAGTTTTATGATTTTTGGCAAATTTTGCAATCACATAATGATATTTTTGTACCTATTTTGAATTAAAAATTAACGGGGTTCCTCATTATTCTAAATGGTTTTTTTTTGGTCCCTTGAATTTCAAATTAACGAGGTTATACTGTATATAAAAAAAATTATATATTGTGCGACTAAATTAGATGTAAGGAGATGATGAGGTTAAATGTGTGTGATGAATGTAAGTTTGTAGGTCGTACATGTGTGTGAGTTTGATTGGTGGACTTTATATAATAATGTCAACAAATTCAGAAAGAGAAAAAACAATAATAAAATAGGAGTGTGAAAATACACTCACGTTTAATATTACATACTTTATTTTTTAAAGTTTGTCTTTGAGTCAAGAAAAAATGTCCATGTTAATAATTAAAATAAGTTACAGTCCTTGCTTAATTCCTGATCGGATCTGGTCTGAATCGCTACTAGTGAAGGTAATGATTCTCCTTAATACAATGATCTTTTGATCTGAAGAGAAGCGCTATCTATACTCTCTTTGGCCCGGTTGTTTCAAGTTCGATCAAAGCGGAAATACTGGCTTAAACTGAGCTTAACCTCAAGGTCACGCGAAATCTCGAAGAATTGAGTTGTTTCAAATTAAAAATCTTTTAAAATCGGATTAGAGGTGTTGCAATTGTGTAAAATAAAAATCATAGACAAATGCATGCCAAAATAATTTTGCATATGGCAGCACATAATTTAAATTTCATTTGACAGCAAGCAGACCAAAGCAGATGTTTCGAAACATGTCATCAACAATGCTGTTTTACTGAAGATTTCCACAAGAAGATGAAAGGGGACTAGTGGGCCGCATTACGCAACTAATTTAATGTTTTGTTGCTTTGTTCCCGCCTAAATGCGTACTGTCCAACAGATTTTCGAAGTAGATTCGAGAATACGATGAAAAGCGCCAGGAAGGTTAGTTATTGACGAAATTAAATGTTATCTTACCTATTTAGTGTTTGCAAGAAAAATATGTTTTTATATGATCTGTATTGTATTTCTTTAGTTTTTTTGTTTATAACCTTTTCTTTGTTTGCAGGTAATAAGAAAAGTGAATCCAAAGCCTACGACTGATATGCAGAATAAATTATATGTGGTTCAGTTAGATATTTTCAAAACCCAACTATCGAATCGGCAGGAAATTCACGAAGTTGTTTTGGAAAGGCATAATACCAAAAGAGATCTGGCTTAATTTTATTACAAGTTGTATTTTTTATTAAAATATTCATTTTCCTGTTAATAGGTAGGTATATAAAATAAAATAAAAAAAAAGAATTTCATACATCGAATATATTGTTTTATTACTATTATTCCGCGGACGTCCTCTGCTTCTGGTGCTTTCGAGAAACAATTTTCCTTGCCATCCTTTCTTTGCTCATCTGTTCCACACGACCAAACCAGTGGCCATGTCACTGGCTCTGCATACTGAGAATTCCGAGTTCGATTCCCGGTGAGGTCGCAATACATCTTTCTGATTTCTTTAAAATCTAGGTGTTCTTGTCGGACCGCAATTAAAATTGGGCCTTCAGGCCCATTGTAGCATTAAAAATTGCTGTACATTTGGTTTGAGGGCATAGTCCCGGTCTCCTACAATATAGCAATTACCAAATCTGGTACCCAGTACCATTTGTCGTAACTTGATATTTTGTTTGGACATAATGTCAAATATATTTCTGATTTTTATAGTGCTCTTCGGCTGACTAAAATGTGGTCTGTGGTCAGCCATTGCTTTGGTAATGGCTGACACTATCCGCAGTCCAAGAAGCAGTGTTCCAGATAAATCACCTACGCACCTTTCATGGATATAAATGTAAAATTATCAAAACCCGAGTGAAATAGAAACCTTGGAAAAAAAAATATTGTCGACAATGCCCTGCGGTAAAATTCATGTAGAGTTGCGGAAAAATCAATTTCTTCTGACAAAAAAGTATTGTTCGAGATGTAAGTAAATTACTTCTCCTGTTAAGGATATATTGTAGGATCAGTCGATCGTCAGAAAAGCCTGTGTCACCCTACATAATATTGTACATTTCGACACTTTGTATGTAAAATGTCGAAAAACTAATAAAAAAATATTTTATTGACAGATGTCAATTACATTGCGCAGTGCGCATGTGCGACTCTGACCGAGAGTTTAATCTAAAATTTCCGCTCAGAATTCTCTGACAGATTTCGCTTAATCCGATTTGAAACAACCCGTTTTTGAAAAAAGTACTAAAAATTTCAGTTTAAACTCTACGCTTACTTTGATCGAACTTGAAACAACCGGGCCTTTGTCACACTTTATAACAAAATGAATTCACTGTTTGATCCCTCGCTCGGATCTGAAGGGGATATTTCTTTCGTCACAAACGAGTTACAAAAAAGGTAAAAAATAACAGAGATGTTTCTCCTCTCTGGTCTTTATTGTTTCTGACACATTAACCGTTTTACTGCATATCGTCGATATAGCGACGGATTATAAGTGCGCATAAACTGCGTAGCGTCGATATATCAACAGTACGCAGTTCAAATTTATGTATCGAACTGAGTGAGTGTGTCGCATTGCGCACATGTAAATATTTTTTAATTCGTCAATAACAATATTAAATTACATTAATATCATGGTTAAAAATGAATTTTAATCCTTTTTGATTAGTAAAATTTATTTATTACCGCTCGTAAGATGTCAAGTAGTGATGATGAAGACACTTGTGGAACATTGAGTGAAAATCTTTCTCCTAATGAAAGTAATGACAGTGACGATGAAATCCGAATTTGTCTACGAATCGAAGAATGCGCATTTGTAAGAAGGGAGTGCATGGAATTTGTGTGGGGAAACATATTTGCTAATAATTTTCTTTTATAATCTCCATCGTTTGTTTATTTTATAAATATAAATAAATACAGTTAAGGTAATCTTTTTGTTTTATTTGGATAGTTTGATATGTCCCCTATACATAACTTAAAGAATTACGAAAATCCCTCTGTATTTGATAAAAATATTGAAATTTTTGTGAACACATAATTAAACTTAATTAAATTTTTTTTAATTATTCACAGTATGTAAAAAAATGGTCAGCAGTAAAACGGTTAAATAATATTCCAAGGGCGCTAGATGGCGCTCTCCTACAACTCCATAAATCATTCGAGCAGTATTCGCTACATGGTGCTCTAACAAAACGAAAGCTTCTGAAAATGCTCCTATTAATTGGAGAAAACGTTCATTTTGCAGCGGTAAATAGGTGTGTTCTATTGAATTGAGGTTCACAGCAATTTATGTTCCCATTCAATAATCTTTGAAGGAACATAAGATCTGAAAAGTTACATCACATGTTCAGAGTAGGAAATAAAGTCAGTGGGTCATTAATGTTATAGCGATATTTTATATATTTTAAGATTTTTTTCTGTACTTGTTCCAATGAATAATTACATCTATACTAATATATAGAAGTAAAGTTTGTAAGTAGGAGGTTATCTCCGAAACTACTCATCTGATTTCAAAAATTCTTTCACCAATATTTAGAATGGACTTTAAGGGTGGACATAAGCTATATATTATCCCGTTAGAATAAAAGAGCTTTCTGTGATGACCTATTTTACAACTAAAGTTGATGAAAAAATGGTCGAGCGAAGCTTTCTTTATGAAGGCTGCCTTAACGGTAAGATATATTTAAATACTTTCTATAGAGAAGTTATAGAACTTAAAAAGTTCTATTAAAAAAGTCCCCGACAACATATATCTATAGGTTAAGGTTATACACAAATTGATAAAATATGACTAAACGTTACTAAAAATCTATGCGGGTGAAGCCGCGGACACAGCTAGTATTATATATTGAGAAAACTGGAAGGCGTCTTGATGAGTTGGTCAGCAGCGAAATGGAACTGCGGTGCAAGAGAGAAGAGGACGAAACAGCAATCCGAATATTGAAGAGTCGGTATGGAGGTAGAACGGGACAAAATACAATATTGAGGATTCTATATTGTAGTAGAGACGTCCTCAAATAGACTTCTAAGAAGCCTTCTAAACTTTCTAACTCTTCATAAGACTGATGTACGTACCTGCAGGCCCCCGGTGAGTGCAGGATGGGACAGCAGAGCGGAGCACAGCAGCTCCGAAGGCTGCAAGGGCAGGGAGCGGGCCAGGGTGAAGGTCTGCAACGCCAGCGCCAGGGTCAGATGGCATGCCGCGCCACCCAAGATGTGGTACATGCGAGTTCCAGCATTCATTTCCTGAAACGAGACACCGTGTAATTGAGAAAAATTTTAAATTCAAAAAAAAAAAAATTTAATACATTCACAAATTTTTAACGGGTTATTTTGCTACGCATGGCCTTCTTGACCTGAAATATAATCTTACAAAGAGAACAATATTTTTATATAGGTAAATGTTCTAAGAACACAATTTTAAGGCGATCGTCCGGCAGAGTGATCAAATTTCACAATTTTTTCTCTTTAGTTTTTTATCACATTTTCGTATGGAAATATATCATTTTAAAATTTATTCATCAGGTTACATATATTCTAAATAAGGATATCTTGTTAAAATGACGTACCAGTATAAATTGGCGTAATAGAAGTTTCCAGGGTGTAAATTTATTACGCAATACATAATATACAGAATGTCCGGTGATCAGTATCGGAGCCTTTAATAGAAATTTGGTCGGGCAACACTAAAGAAACAGACCAGTAATGGCGGCCGCTCTATCTGTCAACCTGTCAAACGGTAATATCGGTCCATTATTTGCTTTTTCAGCTTCGCAAAACTATAATACTTCATTGGCAATTGTTCTTGCACCATCCCGGACTGTTTTGGATGTTTTGGACATAATAATTCAGTGTATACTTGTATATCAAGATGACACAGCTCGCGCTCAAATACGAGAATGAACTGAATGACAGGGAGTGGGGTTACCGCCGGGTGCGGGTGGGGAGGGTTTTAATTCCAAAGTCGCCGCACGCTAATTTACGTTGGGCAAACAATACCAAACTTACGATGTTTTAAAAATGAAGAAAATTGCTCCACTTTGTGGGCCTTTTATGACTGAATGGCCTCGTGATATGTATTATTTTCAATGATATTATAAAGTAAACGATTATCTTAAATTTATTACAATTATTGCAAAATCTGTTAGTTTGTTTACCTTTTTTAAAAAAAAATAGAGATGTGATCACGGAATACGTGTCACATCAATATTCTTACTATTTTCAAACTAAGCTAAACGCTTGTGCTATGAAAATAGGGCTAACTTTCTAGTCTGGAGTGAGGTTCGAACCCGCGACCATTGGATCACGAGGCGAGTGTCCTAACCACAAGACCAAGAAGCTACTCAATTACAATTTATGTTTCGAAAAACACTGTTTATTTATAAAATTTTATTTTTATATTTTTTTTAACCCTTTTTAGATAGTTGATAACTTTTTTCACGAATAAATTAAAGAAAATACATTATTATTATAAAATTAACACAAAAAAAACATTGATTAACTATCTAAAATCAGGAATATCGATGACGATTTTGATTTTTTTTGTTTTTATTTATAATAATAATATTTATTCTTTTGACTATCGAAGTGAAAAGGTTTTCCACCATATAAAGAGTAAAAAAGCAACATAAAAAAATAAAATATTTTTAAAAAACAGTGTTTTTTAAAACATAAATCGTAAGTAAACAATTTTGCAATATTGTAATAAGTTTAGGATAATCGTTTACTTTGTAATATAATTGAAAAAAAAAAGAAATCTCATGAGGCCATTCAGTCATAAAAGGCCCACAAATTGAAACAATTTTCTTCATTGGTGAACTTTGTATTGTGCAGAGTGATCACTTAAGCTCCAACAGGTTGTAAAGCCCTTGGCCATCGTAAAAAATACTTCCATGCACGTTCGTTCTGAATAACTTCATCATTTTCATTCTGCATATCTACTTACTGCTTCGGTATAGTGGGGTGCCTCCAACATTCCCAGGTAGCTCATGAAGAGGCGAGGGAGGCTCTTGTTATGGGGCGGACACGACATGGCGTTCGTGGCATCTTTACCAGCGTACTTCCTGATCACCTCTGTCGTACTTTCATCGGGAGCTCTGTGGATTCAGACACATTGATTAATAAGTTAGTTATGCTACAAATGATATTCGTGACGTCACGTTGGCACAGAAAAAGATTCAAATGAATATTGTTCTTTTTTTATGTGGCAACACTGATTGGTCCCTATTGAAAAATATCTTACCCTCCATTGTTTTCCAATTCCCCTCTCGTTTCGACAAGTCTTGTGTTAAAAGCTCCAATTTTTCGTCTCGTTTTTTAATTGTACATTTTATAATTTCGTCTAATTTAGTCATCGCCGAATTTCGGGAGTAACGAATGTTGGTGGCCAACCAAGCGAATCAGTTGTTTGGTGAAGTGATATCACTACGAGGGACGCCAAGACACAAAAAGGTGAGTCGAAACGTCCTTCATTTCTCGACCAAAATACAGTTCACTTTTTCCAATAATCCCAAATCTTTTCCCCACATACACAGCGATTTAGTGTCGCGTACTAATGACTTATTAAAAGATGTGTCGAATATTAACGATACAAACCTTAAATTTTGTGCATCATACACCTTCCCATTAATAATGATCCATAAGCTGCCATCTTTTGTTTCATTGTCAATATCACACCTGAAATATATTATTTGAAATCAAAGTCAAATGAGAATGACACAATAAGCATTAAGAATTATACTAAAAAGAAATCGATACACAATAATCAAAGTGATGTTAGAAAGCTTACAAATAATGACATTTAGACAAATAATTAAATTTAATGTTCTTCTATTTATATATAAAATAATTAATGGACACAAAAATACATGTGAATTATTAAGAAAAATATGAAAAAACCAACACGAACATGACCATTGTAACAAGAAGAAAGATGAAATAAGATTGCCAATCAGAAAGAAAAAAAGATCGCAAACATCTGTGATGTACAGTGGGATGAAGTTGTATGTGAGTCTGCCAGAGGATATCAGGGACGAAAAAAATATGAAAACTTTAAAAAAAAAATTAAGAAAGTTCGTAATACATGCTTTTGATTAGAAATTTGATATACTGATATTTTACATTAGGAAATATAAAGGATATTATATTACCTATTTTAAGAATAAAAAAAATACATTAAAATTCGCTTAGAGAAAGAACTAAGGCTATAATATATGGTTTACTTATTATTTTCACGCACAAATTACTACAAAAATTATGTCACTTGAATATTATATCGAAGCCCTCTATTTTAATTTTCAACACTACAATAGTATGCAAGCATGATTCCTCCAGCATGAGAAGTCAGTGCCGTGTTCACTCTGAGTTCTGATCCGAGAGCTTGTTCACTAGTTGAATTTGTTCAAACGTCAAACAAAGTTGTGTGGAGATAGAGTTCTGCTGTGATTTCTAGCCGCATCGAGCGAATTCCACCAATCAGGAGCTCATTGCGGACAGCCGAGTACCGACTGCCGAGAGGTTCATCACTCTTCCGCCGACTGCCGTAGTCTGCACACACACGAGAGGGAAGCGAAGATGGAACAGGGATGGGTTCTATATTAATTACTTTGAATTTTGAATTTTGCAATAAATCTACATAATTTATCTTTTGCATCGTTGAATGTTTGTAAGGCCCGGTTGCGGCATCTAAAGTAAAGATAAAAAAAGTTACTTGAGTAATGTTTTTTACTAAAACGGGTTGCGCCATCTATGGTAAAAATATTTAACTCGCTGAAGTACATACATGAGTAACTTTTTTTACTCTCCAAGATAGGTGGTAAAGTAAAGGTGGGTAAAGGTAAAAACGTTGGTAAAAAAAATGGCCGTCCTCTCACAGCTGTTTTGAAAATGTGACATTTATCCATATAGGAACTTGTCATTTGAATTTTGTCGCTGTCATTTCCGTATTGAAATTTGTAAACATTAAAATGAATCTTTTAATTTCGCTTTATTTTAGCGATGGTGTGATGTTTGTTTAGTTTGTTTCATAGAATAAAGTGGTTTGTTTGAACTGGTTTTGAACCGCAAAAGTATGTATTGCCAGTGGTGAAAAACTGAAATAAATCAAATTCCATAGACAAATGCGGTATTTGAGGTTTATTCCGCTTGGCACCCTATTAGCCTTATTATTGGTTTGACAGTGGTAAAAAAGACATTTGTGCAACCTGAAATCGAGTTTACTCTCAGCTGAGGGTAAAAAAAGTTACTCAGGTCAATATTACTCGATACAAATTTACTTTTGCTGGCGCAACCGAGCCTAAGAAGGAGAGTTACCACAGCAGAAAAATAACATTAATTAATCCATGTGGAGAGTATGGATTTGCGGTAATCTATATAAAATATACATATTCTGCACTCACTTCCTGATGACGGGCGGGTCGCAGATAACGGGATGGTCGGGCCAGGCCATGTCAGCCCTGTCCAGGCGAGGAGCCGGGGGCGTGGCCGCCCGCACCCTGTCCAAGGCCGTTAATAAAGTTAGCAGTGGGCCCCCGCTGCGGCTGGGACACGAGGCTCTTTTGGCCAGCAAGCTCATCAGCACGCACAGCTCGCATAATACAGTCCCTGGTCAAACGGATGCCGTTAATTAAATTAAGCTGACATTATAAACGATGCTTGTTTTTTTCACGACTCGTGTCATTGATCACAATGCCTGGATCTGAAGAGAAGTAGGTATGTACTTCTCTTTGTCACACTTGATCACAGATGAGTCGCAAGATATAGATAACAGAGATATTTTTCGTTTTAAGCCTTTTTTGATTCTGACATATACCACACTCCAAGGGCGCTCACCAACACAACCAATTTACCAAAAACCTTTGGTTCATCAAAAAATGTACAATATCAATGTCCTAATCTAAAAAATTACTAAATAATATTGTCTGCAAAGCAGAGTATGATTAAGACTGACCAACGATGTCCTCATTCAGTATGGGCCATACGGCAGGTAGCGTGGCCCTGTCCTGCACCAGCGGCAGAGCGCGGCGGAGCGTGGCACTGCAGTGACGCGCCACCAGTGAAGCGTGTCGGGCTAGCAGCTGGCGAGCGGAACGCCTCACTCCCGCGTCCCGGGACCTCAGCTCCAGAAAAAGCAGCCTGTCAAATAAAAAAAAAATTCATTTTAATGTTTTATTATTAACAAATAATTTTAAATGCTTAGTGAACTCAAGGAATGAGTGTTTGGGTGACAGAATATACTTTAGATTAAGAAATCCATTCTATCATCCGTATTCTGAAAATAACAATGTCTGAATCTTTAAGATCTTTATCCCAACACTTAATAGACGATAATAAAAATTAAAAATGTCCATTTTGTAATTCTACGGCTCAAATACACTGTATTAAAAGATGATATAAGAAAGATTGTTTCTTACAAACGTATTAATTTCTTCATCCACAGCGTCCAGATGAAATATCAAGGCTAAACTTGTCGTGACCATGTTACCGCGTATTCAAATCTTCCCATCTTGACATTTGACAGATAACAATTTACATCTTTCTCCCTCCCTCTATATCTATCTCATGTAGAAACTTACAGAAACAAACACCGACGTAAAGCTATGTCTCGTTTATTATTAATTTTTATTATCGTCTATTAAGTGTTGGGATAAAGATCTTAAAGAACCAGACATTGTTATTTTCAGAATCGGGCCGTATATGCGTCTAGAAGAGTATAAGATAAAACTAATGCGCTGATTTTAACCTCTGATATTGCAGCAACAGGTCCACCGTGGGACTGATCTCATTGTCCGCCGGGTCTTGCTCCTCTTCGTGGCGCGCCTTCTCTCCCTCGGGCTGCTCCGCTTCGCCAGCGGCCCCGCGCTCCTCCTCCTTGCCGGGGGGAGGCGGGGGGCCATCCGCGAGCGCCGCCAACTTGGCCTGGCTGGTGGCGCTTATGCTGCGCACCAGCTGCTTCACCTGAATGGATGAAATGAAAGAGGTTATATGAAAATGTCCTTAGGTTTTCACGGCCGTTCAGAATTTTCTGTGTATAGTTTTCTGGGATATTCTGCCGTGTGTATGTGACCTCTCTGACCAACGTTTCGGATCCCATTGCAGGGTCCATCATCAGGGCTGATGTGATGAGTGAGTGTTGAAGTGTAGGTTAAGTATTACCTTGCAATACCGTACCGAAGTCAGGGTGTCTCCAAATTTGTGTTA
Organism: Agrypnia vestita; assembly: GCA_016648135.1. Taxonomy (NCBI): domain Eukaryota; kingdom Metazoa; phylum Arthropoda; class Insecta; order Trichoptera; family Phryganeidae; genus Agrypnia; species Agrypnia vestita. Next base: position 2,843 of record JADDOH010010834.1, on the reverse strand, counting down.
TGTTAAATACTGGATTGCAGTACCGTGTCGAAAGCAAGGTGTGTGTCTTCATGTAGTGTTTTATATATCTACTAACGGATGTCGGACTGTGCGGATCGTCTATTTGATTTAGGATTAGGATGATTAGGATAAATCAAATAGACGATCCGCACAGTCCGACATCCGTTAGTAGATATATAAAACACTACATGAAGACACACACCTTGCTTTCGACACGGTACTGCAATCCAGTATTTAACATAACACAAATTTGGAGACACCCTGACTTTGGTACGGTATTGCAAGGTAATACTTAACCTACACTTCAACACTCACTCATCACATCAGCCCTGATGATGGACCCTGCAATGGGATCCGAAACGTTGGCCAGAGAGGTCACATACACACGGCAGAATATCCCAGAAAACTATACACAGAAGAGGTTATATGAATATTCTTATTATTGAGTCCTATCCGTTCAACAGATGTTGGCTATGATCACATTATTTACTGAGGCCCGGAATAGCTCTACAGTAAACTGGCCAAACCATAATCTCAAATTTTTTAGCCATAATGTTACATGAATATACAGGCCCATTAAAGTATTTTCAGTAACAAACTTTTGGTCATGAAATATGATGTTTTTGATATAGATGTTTTTCAATCTAAATATATTAATTTCGCCAACATCCATAAATGTTAACATCCATAACTTGCTGAAATTACCCTGGAAATACAATAACACTGGTGAGGTGCGGGCGACCGAGTGTGACACACAAACAGCGTGCAGTACAGGCAAGGGTCGCCCCATAAAATTACGCTGTCTTGATATATTTATATTATTAATTTATTATATTTAGTTTTAGGTGGAAGCGAATAAAATCAATTAAAAAAACAAATGGTTTTCTATTCTATTCATGAATTTTCAGCTATAAAATTGTCCAATTAATATGTCCCGTGATTTTTTAATGTTAGTTGTCTGTGGTAAAAAATCATAATAAAATACATGTGTATTCCAAATATGCTAATGGTCAAACAATTTCACAATACAATTTTTCCAATTCATGTTCAGGCCAAAAATATGCAATGTTTCATTTTTAGAAATACATATTGCAATACTATTTTTCTGAGATGCTACATCATATTTCACTTTTTTCACAAGTTTTATGTTGTTTTGCGAATGGGTTTTTGAGATCCAAATTTTCTTGCATTAACAAGGTTACACAACAAAACAATGAAACTTTTCATCACCATAGTCACCGTACGAGGCAAGTACTTACAAGGTGAAGCAACGGCACAGCATCCAACTTTTCAGTATCCGTCAGGTCTTCTTCTGGTTCATCCAACTCGCCATCACCATCTAAAAATTCATTTCACATGTAAAAGAAATCTAAACAAAAAAACACAAGCACTTGGGCCATATACTGTGTATTGCTGCGAGCCTGTCAATATCATTGACATGATCGATGTATGCTTTAAAATTATCATTCAGCACGTCAATATCCTCCATAATTAACTCTTAAAGGACTGTGCTAAAAATAGCTTTAGGAATGTTGGTGTAACACAGCGTAATGTAATTAGTAATGATTAAAAATAGACATAGTTTTTAATATGTGGTAAAAATATACATATATTAGGTCCTTACATATGAAATTGGCGTTTTGCCGTACTGGCAAATTTGATCTCAAATATCTTCTCTTTGGTTAGGAATTCCAAATCCAAATTTATACAGCTATTTACTCATGTATTTGTGTTTTGAAAATTATAATTCATTTGTTTTTCCTCAATTTTTTTTTTCTTTGCGTCACTCAGTTTACAAAATGAAAAACTTGAAATATCGCGTTATTTACGAGTTCCACCATGGCACCAGTGCTGCAGAAACGGCTCGAAGGATTAATGATGTGTATGGCGACGGTGCCGCAAAAGAAAACACAGTGCGTTTTTGGTTCCAACGTTTTCGTTCTGGAAATTTCGACCTGCAGAACAAGCCCCGTGGACGGCCGGAGACCAAAGTTGATAATGAAGAATTGAAGGCTATTGTGGAAGCGGATCCATCGCAAACCACATCCGAGTTAGCTGCAGGCTGCGGTGTTAGTGATAAAACTGTTTTAATCCACTTGAAGCAAATTGGTAAGGTGAAAAAGCTTGAAAGGTGGGTACCTCACGAATTGAGTGAAGCAAATCAACAAACGCGCGTTGACTGCTGCGTTGCATTACTCAACCGGCACAATAATGAAGGGATTTTAAATCGAATCATTACCTGTGATGAAAAGTGGATCCTGTACGATAATCGGAAGCGCTCATCGCAATGGCTGAACCCTGCCGAACCAGCCAAACCATGCCCCAAGCGAAAATTGACTCCAAAAAAGTTACTTGTGAGCGTTTGGTGGACTAGTGCTGGTGTCGTTCACTACAGCTTTCTTAAATCTGGCCAGACGATTACGGCAGATGTCTATTGTCAGCAAACTGCAAACCATAATGGAAAAGCTAGCTGCTAAACAACCGAGGCTGGTTAATCGCTCTAGGCCACTGCTGCTTCATGATAACGCTAGACCACACACTGCACAACAGACGGCTACCAAATTAGAGGAGCTTCAATTGGAATGTCTAAGACATCCACCGTACCTCCGGACCTTGCCCCAACAGATTACCATTTTTTTCGAAATTTGGATAACTTCTTGCAAAGGAAAAAATTCAACTCCGATGGGGCAGTCCAAACCGCCTTCAAAGATTTTATTGATTCCCGTCCGAATGGTTTTGTTAGTAAAGGGATCGATGAACTACCTATGAGATGGCAAAAGTGCATAGATAGCAATGGTACATACTTTGATTAAATAAATATATTATAATAAAAAAAATCGGCT
>JADDOH010010833.1:0-15802 GCA_016648135.1 Agrypnia vestita | reverse complement strand
AATAATATATTTTTATGAGAGTTGTAAAGGATTTCTAGTAGAGTGTATTATGGATTGTGATTGTAGAAGAATGGTAATTTCAAAATTGTGTATGCTTTAAGAGATAGAATTATTGATAACACCTTGAAAGTAGAATGAAACATTTTGGTGCTCGATCATCCTATGACAAACGAGCATATAGCTATCTAGAAATCAAACCTTTACAATGCTGAGAACTAGAAACATCATTATTCAACAATAGCACAATTTATACAGAACGCTGAGTCATGTAGTGCGTAGAGTAGTTTTAAAATCACATGTTATATAAAATTTTTTTTTCATTAACCAACCCCCACCAACCTCTTATTCCTCATCTACCTTTCTTCCGTAAATCCGTAATTTTTAATATCCTCCCCAAACACTTCATAGTCCCCTTGCTACGCCACATCGTAAACTCAGATGTATTTTGAGATTATTCTTCTTTCGGAAGCAGGATTCGGATATTAAAATGTAAAGTTGTAATATTAACATATCAATTAATGACTTCTATTGAAACTAAGTGATTTATAGGGACAGATTATTAAAAATGTCTAATTAAAATTAAAATTACGCTAATTTTTTAAAGATTTTTAGATGACATGCACCCAGAGACAAATCTCTTTGTAATAAAGAAAATGCACTTAAATGGGTGTGTGAAATACACCAATATTTAGTTTGTAATTATTCAGTAGAAATTTAAACCTACAAAATAAGGGGTTGACCGAAACGAGCACACGCGCTTTGTAAAGGTAACGAAAGAGGCCACCGATGAACATTATTTCAAAGTACCTTCTGACAGTTTCTGTAAACATTTCTAGCAGAGCCCTCCTGGCGGTCTGCTCCTCCTCCAGCCGGAGTCCATTGTATCGAGTCCATCATCCGATGGCAGCACTAAACCTAAAGTTTTCTAAAACAAATACCTAAGTATTGTAGCGACGTGTCTGCACACGCCATTCCGAATACTATCGAAAATCCATTTTGTGAACCATCAACCATTTTGCACAACCCTACGGTTAAAGTACTATAAGATACTAATTAAAATACCATTTAACCTTTTTAAATGAATGTTGTTAAATTGTATCCGGTGTCTTAGATTTAGGCGTTAGGGGTATAATGAAACCTAATGAACATTATCAAAGAGTTGCTGTACCTTTCATTAGAATAGTTGAAAATACATTTTTGGATATAAATAATCTACATGAATACAACATTTGAAAATTATCTTCATTAGTAAGTTAGGATGCCAGAATAACGAGAGACAGCGACGTGTATCGACTCCCAGACCATCCCTGTCGCGACGTATCTAGCGAGAGCTCGGCTCCAGAGGCGCGGTCCTCGCGATGCTGTCAACGCGAGAGTGTCGAACCACTTCGACCGAAATGGTAGTTTATTACAAAATACAGTATTTTTTGAATCTTTAAATGTTATTCTTAAAGTATATAGAAATTATATTTAAATATATATACATATTATGTATCTTGTAGGCTGTAATTATTTGACGCTTTGCGTGAGTTGCTAATCACAAACCCCAATTTATTTTGTATTATTACAAAGAATATTAAATCAACGTCTGAGCGAAGTTAATTAATGAAGAGCAACTGTTTTCGATGCACAGATCTGGAATTTAACGAGTCGATTTGGGTTCTTCTTCAACGGCATTATTTACCAGTTGGTTATAAAACTGATTGTGAAATGATTTTCTTTAATTAAAATATGCCTTGGAAGATGAATCCGTGAGTTACGAGGAGTTGTAAGATGCGAGAAATATAAAAACCATACTGAAAGAACTTGTATGGTCGTAGAATTAATTGAAGATTTTTTTAATGTTCTCACTATAAATAAATCGTTTTGAAAAATCATTTTTTCAGGGCCACAAAAGTGAGTCTTTAAAACGATTGCTTCTGTGTTTCATTAGTTTGCACAAAGGAATATAATACTTACTTTATATTTCCATGTTTCCAACAGGTGTTGATTTTTGATTAAGTTAATCAAAATGTTTTGATTCTATTTTCGACAGCCTTGGGCGAACGTAAACAAAGTATCCATAAAACCTCCGATGTTAAACCTTTTTTTGGCAAAATAGGCTGGGAACAGGATTATTCAATTCATTTCAACCGAAATAATAATTGTGTAGAGTGAAGCCCGAGGACTTAATTAATTTGGGTCCAGAGATACAAAACAAAGGGACGTCATATTTCTGAAAAGGCTTATTTCGGAAAATCGTCTCAAAGTATAATATTATCAATATCTGGCATCGTCAAAACACCATCCAATTTGTAAGAAATTCGTGACAGACAAGTAGCATTAAAGGTAGATGATTTTATTTATAACTTATTCACAGGTTTGTATTTAAAAGAAAAATGAACTTCAAAAGTAAGAAATCACTTTTCACTGACACAAAATAAATCTTTAAGGATATTTCTCTCACTTGAGTTCATTTTTCCATACAATGCATCCATCCAATCTTTATATCCAAAATTTTATAAGTAATGTCGCAACGAATGAAGAAACGGTAATTATGTAAACAAAATATTTGAAAATTTTGTTTTTTCTTTGATTACTATCAATGTCTAGTACTTATGATAAAAACATATCATATTGCATTATAGGTTTAAGAAAAAGCATGTATTACATATCAAAATGAATCTAAGAATAGACATTATAATATAATATATACTTTAGTCATAAAAACACCACATATCATATTTATTAGCTTAAAGCAAAATGTGATTGAATTTTATTCGTGTATCTCGTTGGATTTATTTTTGATGATCCGCTTCGTGATTGTCACTTTCAATTTTCATTTTCGATGAGAGAAGAAAGGGCAACGAAGGGGAAAAGTGATGGTTATATTATATATCGATGTTTAGTTTTCAGTTCGGAAAATATCCCGAGGTTTTGCACAGTGTGCGTGTTACGTCACAATTGTTATGTTTATACTATGTTTCTAGTGTTTACGCCAAAATCCACATATCAATTTGTATTTTATAGTTATTTTTGTAATTATATAATGTTCTATCTCTGTTAGCTTAAGGAATGTACAATGATATATGACTAAGATACAGAACCATAAAGAGAACATTATGTACGACATGGACAATTATATTTAATAAATGAATAATAAAATATTGCATACATTACATTGGATCTTATTATTTTCCCGCATCCTTTATTCCTAACCGATCAAGACATCGCTCATTTTCAGCACTGTTAGTGTTAAACTCCATGGAGCCTGCGAACTCTATTTTACCTTCCTTCCTAACGACCCCTAGCGTAGACGGAAGCAACACACCGCCACACAGTGCATGCAATCTGCGACCGCGCAAGACATAAGTACGTCCATGACCCCTGTGATGCTGCGGCGATGCAGCATTTTTCTAATTCTCAACTCTAAGAAAACATGAAGAATCAAATCTCAATTCATCTATGCTGTTCGTTTCAAATATTCGTTGTTATAATATTTATTATAATAGTTATTAATTTTATTTCATTAAAACTTTATATTTAACCACTACCGATTTCAATACCACTGTATCTTTTTCAGGCCGGACGCATGATGACGAAGATACAGTGTATAGTGTACAGTAAAGTTACTCCAAGTGGTTAATACAAAGTTATTAATTAAATAAAATTAATAATTATACAAAGTTAACGCAGTAAACATCAAAATCAAACATAATAATTTCTTTGTCTGTCCATCTGTCCGTCCCTCCGTCCATCTGTCCCCGTATCTTCGTGTAACGTTCGTAATTTCGTTCGAATTCACGAATTCAATGCTAAAAAAACGAAATTAAACGGCCGGAGATGGGGCTTGAACCCCGGGCCAGCAAACCCGAGCCGATCGCTCAGCATATGTTGCTACTGCCGCCTCTCCGTGGACTGCCAAAAAGATACTAAAAATATATTAGGGCTTAGCAAAGACGCGAACCAACGGTCGTAATAGTATTTACAATTACAACACAGATACACAATTCTAAGCAAGATGGCGGTATTTTCATTGACCATCCCATAGACATCACAATTTTATAAAAAAATCAGTCAACTTCAAACAACATATCGACTAATTTCAAACATCAAAACGTAATTTGAATTAAAATATCCGGTAGTATATTGATACTGATACTGATACTGATATTGCGCTTCAAACAATATACTTGGGGATTAATTAATAATCAAAATAACATTGGCTCTTATAGACCTGTGAATGTGACACTGGCTTCTATTCTGGGGTTCTGGCTCTTTTTGTGGTGTGTTTTTTTGCTACAGTAATTGGGCTTCCTGGCCTGTTGTATTATTAAGAATTTATAATGTTCAATTTTAGCCATTTAATATTTCTGAATAACCTTTTACAAATTAACCTTTAGGGAATACCCAAACCCCAAACACGCCCCATTGCGCAAGCTATGTATCGAATGACTTCATTATTGCGCAAAAAAATTACTCAAAAAAAAAGTATTTTCTACGAACTCGGCTCAAAGGTGCTACAGGTGCGTGCAATAGGTACATTGAGGATTTATTTTACGTAATCATATGTTTTGGAGAACAACCGAAATTAAATATTTATACGAAAGAAGAATATTATGGCATATTTACAAATGAATAATGTGATAATATTCTGGTTTGTTTCTTCTGTGGTATTATGTGTAACAGCACATCAGCCCTGATGATGGACCCTGCAATGGGATCCGAAACGTCGGCCAGAAAGGTCGTAAAAACACGGCATAATACCCTAGAAGACACTAACCAGAAAATTCTGAGTGACCGTGAAAACCTAAGAACATCCTTAATGTGGTAATAATTCTGGAAGGAATATTACAAAATATATATTTTATTTCGATTTTTTTCCAAAGTATACATATATTTCCGCGAGCGTTATTGTATGTAACAAAAGGAACTTCTGGACTCCCTCGCGTTTTCTGTAAAGGTCTCCGTGAGAAGACCAAGGCCGACGTTTCGACACGGTATCACGTGCCATTGTCAAGGCTAAAAAGGCCTCAAAAGTTACGGACTAGCCGTACTTGTTCGCGGGTGACATGAAAGTCTCCCACCAATAAGGCTGGTGGGCAGCCTTATTGGTAGGAGACTTTCATGACTTTCTTAACCTCACGCCAAACCTCCGGGTAGGAGGTTTGGCGTGAGGTTAAGAACCTTATCCAGGAAAAAATCACCTGTTATGAAAAATCCATGTAGCTTCGGTGGGAGCCAAGACCCACCCAAGGCTCTTGAGGTTATGATGACGATCAGTTTGAGGATTGATCAGCTTACGACAAAATTGGTCACATCAAATGATAAAATTCTGATATGATGTGACATACAATCTGACAGTAAGTATTTGTAAGCTAGGATTAGTGATTGGGCACTTAAAGCTCAATCCAGACTTAGACGATGAGATAAATCATAGAGATTTAGTTAAGATATATCTCAGTACCGTGTACATGTTTAGAAATTTTTAAAAACTCAAAGCTTAGTATCACATCTGTCGATTATCTATTCTTATATGTTATAAAAACAGAAGAAATTACAAGTACAAACATTTATTCTGTTTTAAATGCTTTGAGGAAGACTAAAATTCATCTTACTGACGAATCGAACGTCAATTATCAACTGACATCTGACGTTTGATGTACCTGCTTCAAGCGTAAAGTTAGGAGCAAGACAGCGAATATCTGAGACTTGATGAGTAAGGGGGGTTACGGAGAGTTTTCTAGAAAAAATTTCAATGGGAAAAAATTTGCGTCTCAGAAAACATGTATAAAGAAAGAACTATTGCTTGACCAACGTAAATTAGCGTGCGGCGACTTTGGAACTAAAACCCGCCCAGCCCGCACCTGGCGGTAACCCCTCGCTCTGTCATTCAGTACAATTTTGTATTTGCTCGGGAGCTGTGACATCTTGATTACCAATATACACTGAATTATTATGTCCAAAACATCCTAAAGAGTCCGGGATGGTGCAAGAACAATTGCCAATGAAGTATTAAAGTTTTGCGAAGCTGAAAAAGTAAATAATGGGCCGATATTACCGTCTGACAGTTTGACAGATAGAACGGCCGCCATTACTGCTTGGTTTCTTTAGTGCTGCCCGACCGAATTTCTGTTAAAGGCCACGACACCGGTCACCGGACATTCTGTACATTATGTATTGTGTAATAAATTTACACCCTGGCAACTTCTGTTACGCGACAGGGACGCCCTCCCTCGCACGCCAATTTATAGTGGTCACATTCTACCGCCCGATGGAAGAAACCACTCCTGAGAGTTGCGAACCATTCTGCTGAACGCCAGGATGGATTCTCAATTGTGAGGAAGCGGTTAAGATGTTTACGAGTACATTAGTACCCTACAGTGAGCAAGGACCTGGGTTCTGCTGCTAATAACTTTTTTTTAGATGGGAGTTAGAATTATTTTACAAGGCTTATAAAATACCTCAATGGGAGTTTAGGTATTCTACTCTAGCTACTATCAGCTTGAAACTGGAGGGATTTGTCTCTGGAACTTGGAGCTCCTTTGCAGTGTGGAGAGGGAATCGTGGGAAACCTCATTCAGAGGGAGTTGAACCTGTGAGGACCTTCCTATACGTCTTATAACGTTAGACTTTTGTGCTAATAACATTACTGTATTCATTATGTCTTTTCTGATTTTCTGATATGTCATTCATCTGAACTAGAGGCGCTTTGCTTTGAAAGATATAAAATGTTTCAAAAGCATTTTGTTTGGGGGGTTATGTCCTAGACTTAAAATAAAAAAATATTTTTACTATTATTCAAGTTATTAAAAGTAAAGCGTTAAAAATATTTATTATACCTATAGTAAAATATATACCTACTACGATTATAAAGTTATAGAAGACGTGTTGAAAATATTTTGTAACACGTTAGCTCAAGTTATTAGTGATGTCGATCCAGAAAAGATGATGCAGAACCCATAAAAGTCTACACATAAGATTTCTAACGGCCGTGCAAATTGCAAATTTATTCGAATCTCACGCCAAATATTAAAATTTTCTGCATTCAAACCGGTATTTAGAATTCGGGTGCTTATTCTCAAACCTCTACTTGTAGCCTGTAGATGCAACGTGTAAGATGAATGTAGCACCTCGCTCATGTAGCTCGATTCATCATACATCAAAATCAGTTGATGAATTTGCTGCGAACGCTGAGACTAAAGTCTTGTTGAATGAGTTCGTATTCCACGGTGCGTGGTTCATTCGGCTTCTCTTTGTCTTTGTTTTGTTTTGTATTCTTGGTCACATTCAAGTCTTCATGTGTAGCTATGGTAATGCTAGGTAGCTTCTATGATTTATGTTAAATAATTATTATCCCGCTGTGGACAGAATCCAGTTATTGTAGGTAGGTAGGTAGCTTCAATGATTTTTGTTAATTAATTATTATCCCTATGTGGACAGAATCCAGTTATTGGTTCTCATAACTTACATATAAAAATATTTAGAATAAAAATATAAAATATTGGAAAAAATATTTAGATTTTATCCACAGGGGGACATCACTTATCAAGAAACTCCAATCAAAATATAGATATCTCATTATCAATGGCGACATCTGTATTGGATTATGGGAATGACAAAGTGTTGGTCTGCAAGTGTCGGTAGTAAAAATACAACTCACATACGAAAGAAAGTGTGCACGTTAAACATAAATACAACATCCAAAAATTTGATAGATGTGGTAGTCTTTCATAGGTGTAATCGGTGATATCATGGGTGGAAATGATTTAAATGGTGAACAAAGCAATAAATTATTTAACGCGGCACAGGCCTGCCCGATGTTACGGCAGAGGCCCGACTAGTGTGGCGTCACCGTGACTTGAACCCTCTGTTCTCCTATGTTCACATTACAGGCCGTGGCCGTGGCCCGCGCGGTTTGTTTACGTCAACATAATAAAAAGGTTCCTCGCTATCGATGACACATAGGATACACGGCGTGAATCGACTGGGTACCGCTGCATATACAACTTCCAAAATTTTGATAGATGTGGTAGTCTATCATGGGTGGAATTTGTGAACGTTACATTGTGTTAAGTGATCACTTAAGCCAGTTGTACGATAGGTCGTAAGCCTTATGAGCACCCAAAAAAACTGCCATACCTACTTTCCCATGTAAAACATAGCTTCGTCTCTATGAGACATCTGTTATATATCTTGATTAAAAATATTGTTAAAAGAAAAGTTTTACGGAAAAACCAGGCTGTTAGATTTTTGCTACTTGAGAATATAATCTAATTCTGATAGTTCTAGCCAAGTTCTGATTCTTGTTCTAGACGTACGAGTCGAGAATCGGGATACTTCCCTACTGCCGCGAAAGTGATTGTCTACGAGTTTTTTTCTGAATTCGGCAGACACCCGCAGTCGGCTGCATCAGCAAGCGGTCGTCCCAATAATATTTATTTGATGGTGAGATAAATGCAATTTTGCGGAATGGTTCAAGATTTCATCTATAAGTTTACGGGATATTTCCTTTCATAGTAAATAATAGATCGTGCGCTTGCTGTCAATTTTTATTTAGCGCTAAGTTGGTGTCACTGTCAAACAAAATGGCCCTCCCAGGTAAGAACTAATTTACGATACCTCAATAATTTGTAATATCCTTGTGGCTTTTACACTTACTATTTATTTGTCACTTATTATTTATTTGTATACTTTATCACTTATAATTTTTTATTTAAGTATAATTTACTATGTTTTTATTTATTTTGTAATACTAATTAATCTGTACAACCCGAATGACGAATTATACTCTCAGAAAACAAACGGATTTTGATAAAACTTATTTTCCAATGTCGAGAATGTACCTAATTAATTACAAAAAGGGAAACCACCTACTACACTACAATATACTTTAATCAATAAAGCCAAACATAAATCTAATATATTTTTTTAATGTTTATTTATTTATTTTTTTTAATGCTATTCCGTATCTTATTTTAAATGTTTATTTTTAAATTTATATTATTTATGTAGAAATAAATATAGCGGACTCTGTAATGTTATTTAAAATCGCACACAACCTGATCTTCTTCCACGTCTATCATTTCATATTCCAAATCAAACCAAACAGCAGACAGTCGCCTGCATTTCATCTCCCTGTTTGCAAGACTAACTCTAAACTAAACTCACACTAAATATTTTTACATTTTTTTTCTGTTTGAATAATTATTCCGTGTTCGCATCTCTATTTAAAAAAAAATGCAAACTTTGAGATTACACATCTCCAAAACTATATATTTTATTTAGGTCATGGTTACAAACGTGCATTTTCGATTCGTAATCAAGGCAGGAATCCGCCTATAAAGCATTGTAAACTAGCTCTGTTACACTCTGTACATTGTTTATAATTAACTTTGTTTGTATAATATTTGTGTATTTTTATCGGCGTGATGCAGGAAACGACTGTTTCCGAAACAGGTAATATAAACAAAGTTCATTCATATAAACAAAATATGATTAGACATTTTTATTTACGTGAATTTCACTTTTTTTAATAAAATTATCTTTACTTTATTCTATAAAATACGTCTACGAAAAAAAAATTGTATACATTAAGAGCATAAGAATAATTCTGAAATTCAAATTTTTTTCCCGCCAAAACACATAATTTCACTATTCACGCCTATATGCCTACGTCACAATTCACATGATTAATTTGACATTTATGTTTCGCGGTGCAGGACGTATAGGAGATTGCCGTATATTTTAATTTATGTATTCGTTTTTTACATTACAATATCGTTTTTTTTTACAAACCTAACAACGTCTGGGAGAAAGGATTCCAAGTATTGTATGGTACCCAGATGTACAAATACTACGGCACTAGACCAAACAAAAACAACGCATTCTTGGCCTTGTTTTTGTTTTGTGCAGTCAAACGGGCGAATTGATAGGTACGTCACGACCGATCTTGTCGCGTTTTAATGAAGTCGTATTTATAATCATCAAACTTAATAATTTCGTTGGCCGTTCGTCTGTCCGTCCGTAATGTCCATAATTTCCTTTGAATTCACGTCTAAAAAACAAATTAAACGGCCGGAATGGGTCTTGAACCCCGAGCCAGAAAACCCGAACCGTTTCAATACAAGTTAAATGAAATGATAAAAGCCCTGCAAAAATTTCAATTGGAATTGGAAGGTTTTAGTCTATTATGGGTGGAATTGGCGAATATTACATTGCGTAAAATGATCACTTAACAGAGTTGTATGATAGATCGTAAGCCCTATGAACACCCAAATAGACTTCCATTCCTACTTTCTCATATAAAAATAATTTCATCTCTATGATGCGAAATTTTCCTATTCCCGCTGTACCTATACTTACATTTCCAGGCGATAATTATTAACAATTGGTCCAAAAGGTAGAAAACTTTATGTCGTGTGTAAGATTCTAAGATGTGAAGTATAAAATAATAGGTAAAATAATGATTAAATCTTTTCATTAATTTCTTAACGTATTTTTTTAATAAATAGAGATGCAAACACGGAATACGTGTCGCATCAATATTCTTATTATTTTCAAAATAAGCTAAACGTTTGTGCTATGAAAATAGGATTAACTTGCTGGTGTCCTGGAATGGGGCTCGAACCATTGACCACTGAACCATCATACCAACAAGCTACTCGAAGCTAGCTTTATACATGAAGAAAAGTTTTTTCATATTCCAGCTGTATATGATCACGGCGGTATTCATTTGACCTTTTCCGAGAAACCCCTTTTGGTTGTCAGTTAGCCACGACCTTTCTGCCTTCATTCATTCATTCATCATCACAGGAAAAAAAAATTTCAGCACGTCTCAAAATGGTAATTGTGTATCCTCTAGTTTAAATTCATTAAGCAAACATGCTTGAATTACACTCGACTAAACGAATATCTTAAAAGGGAGAAAAATCCTAGACCAAGAGATGTCACGTCAAAGTGCTCTAATTACCTGACGCATATCTGTCTATATGATATACATAAAAACCTACAATGTAGTCTCAATAAGTTCAAGTTCTAACGAAAACCGCGTGAACTCTTTTGGTCATCTGATATACTGTACCTATATAATAAGGTGCTAAGTAGACTCGAGAGTGACGTATGAGCAAAAGTACTCTCTTATAGTAGAGAAAGTATAAAAGAAGTTTCTCAAATATCTCTACATGTGAGAGTTCCGGCATTATCCTCGGCTTTACTCACATGCTTTACCCGACCGAATTTCTCCAGGGTATGCTTGGCTACAATAGATTAGAGACTAGAAGGAATGTGTATCTGATTAGGTACGTATTTTTATCGATTGTTGCGCGGTGTGATCGATAATCCTGAAGTTATGCGGAGCATTGGTTTGTATGTTCTTGATAATCACCTGCCGATGGTTATACCTGTTGGAAAATCTACCGCTTTGCTGAACAATATCGCTTTCGATATTGATGTGTTACATATCTCTGAAGGGGTTTTTAGAAGCAGGATTCTCCTACATCTTTGATAAGAATTATTTTATATGTATACTAATTCAATTTTACAATACGTACGAATTAAATTAAAGTTTATGATGTACATACGTAATATGTAAACATTGAAATTGAATTCAAAATTCAGAAAATAACAAGATCGTTATTTTGGTGATTTTGTAGGCGCGTGTGTGTGTGTGTATGCATCTATGTGTATATTTACATACATGAAATCATTACTTTTATAATACTATGATTTTCTGTATAATTTTGAACTCGCATTGCGTAAAATTAACATTCTCCTTAACCAGCAGACGGAAAAAATTGTTTTAAATCCAATATTTTTAATTTTGCTAACCCTCTCATTGCCATGCAGTAATACAGATCTCCAAAACTAATTAAACAGGAAATATTTCAACCTGTGCAATAAAACATAAATATATTAGGCGATGATTCAAAGTGGAAAACCTATAAAATATTATATATAAAGCAAATTCTACTAAAAATAATATTATAAAAAAACATAAAGTTATCTACATACTTGGTTTGAAAAACTTTATTTTTGGTATCATCAACAGGTTTCAGAATCACCATTCCTTTTTCAGGTTAGACTAGATACCCTGAAGAAGGAACATTGGTTTCGAAACCGCTTTGAGAAACCAAAAATAAAGTGGTTTAAATCAGGTGAACTTTTGTTTAATTTAATTTATAATGAATAACACTTTACCCACCATTATTACACCCAACAGTAAAATTATTTTTTAATTCATCTGATTAAAAAATTTACGCTTGGTGACAGCTGTGACAAAAAATTTCATTTGGAATAAGTCAAAAAGAAATCGCACATTAATTTCACAAATATACGAATACGTCTGTCTTCTTCATCCAAACACTGTCCCAACTTACTGCCTAGGTAGGCTGGTGGGGTCGACTCTTCTCGTTCTCAGGCTGTCTTCTTCGGTTCTGGGTATCGCTTTCATCTAGGCCGTTTTTCTGTGGGATTTTGGAGCATTGAGTCATCCAGGAGTTCTTTGGTCTTCCTCTGGATGACTGTCGATGGAGCTGTATCTTCGAATCGAAGTTTTTCTCATTAAAAATGCTTAAAATAGCCAATTACTTACCTTAACCCCACCTCATGTCGGCATCGTGACTATGTATGAGTATTTTCTATCACGGTATTCCGAGGGTTAAATAAATTATTTTATGATATTACAAAGATATTATTATGAAAATAAAGTAGAAAAACTTTTTGATTGTTTATTGTTGAAAGGTTATTTGTGGGCTGAGGATTGCAGTTTACAATGTTTTTTTTATTGAAAACTGGGTGTGCATAATTTATTCTAGGTCCGATCTAATCGCATCTGCAGATCGTGTTGAGGTTTTATTTTCGTCTTATTTTCGAACAAAATGATCAAATTATTCCCGATTACATAACACTTGACTAAAGGATCCTATATATCAGGTGTGGCGAACCTAGAGCACGCGTGCCCGAGGTGGCACGTTTGAGAATTTGAAGGCACGCGAACGATTTCCAAGTTCAAAAATTATTTTTTTTAATTTTTAAATAATTGAATTTGGAAGCGATCGATTAACGAACATAATTAATAAATTTGCAGAAGAAGAAATAATGAGACATTGGAACCCCATTCCAGAAATCGTTAGCGATTTAAAGAAACTAGCGAGAGCAATATTAAAATTTTCTCTTCTACATTGCTTGGGAGTCATTATTTTCAGAAATGAATTTCATAAAATGTAATTCAAGAAAAAGAATGACTGATGAATCCAGTTGGTCGTGTGTATTACACTAAGAGTGACGAAATATGAACCAGATAGTAAGAATTTGTCATCAAATGTACAACAGAAAAAATCTCATAAATAACTGATGTGTATGTTTATTGATTACGACTTTATTTTTAAGAAACTATTGTAATTTTGTAAAATTTTCTATTTTTTTACTGCTTGGGCACGCCACACAATTGAGAAATAATATCTGAGGATTTTTGGCACGCGGACCCAAAAAGGTTTGCCATACCTGCTGTATAGGATTAAAGAAATAATACAATAAACTAGCCTATTCTGGATGTAATGCTGTTGGTAAAGATATCATTATTATATATTGCTGTCGCAGATACTTCTGTCTGTGTAATACTTGGAAATGAATTATATTATGTATCTAAAAAAATAATGATTTTAGACAAAATATTTTTAGCATATGGAGACCAAACAATTGGTTTGAGAAAATTATTTAGAAATCCCAATTATAATAATTAGTTTTCTATGCGTCCATCCGTAACTTCTTCATAGTATTTTTTATAAATATTAAATAAAAACTGAAAATATAATAGTAAGTAAGAAGTAAGTAAGAAGAAAAAGAAAGTAAGAAAAAGAGTAGCTTGTTGGTCTTGTGGTTAGGACACTCGCCTCGTGATCCAATGGTCGCGGGTTCGAATCTCAGCCCAGACTAGCAAGTTAGTCCTATTTTCATAGCACAAGCGTTTAGCTTAGTTTGAAAATAGTAAGAATATTGATGTGACACGTATTCCGTGTTCGCATCTCTATTTTTTTAAAAAAAAAAAAAAAAAATACTCACGTTTTCGGTGCGTTCATTTTCTTATTTTCGTGAAATAGTTTTTCAACAGAAAATACAATAATCAATATTTTATTCAATAGAGCAGGGGCGTGCAGTGGGAACTTGAGGGGTGACTTTTACGTCACCATATATTTTGAAAAAAAACGAAATAAAACATATTATATCTCATAATATTCCTGTCACCATTATTTTTCTATTATTAATATTTTAATATATCATAATATTATGTTCGAAGAATATTTTTTCTTCTTCTGTATGAAGGCTTGAACTTTGTGGTGACATTATTATTAAAATAAAACACAAATTACTTTTTTTTCACCACTATATTAGATTAAAAAATCTACATGTTTCGAGAACAATGTTCTCTTCATCAGGATTATTGTGTACTAATCTTAAAAGTTGAAACAAGCAAATATGTTACGGTGAAGGAGCGGTTGAGGGGGTTGGTGAGGGGAGGGGGGGGTTCGAGGTGTTGATTATTATGGGTCATTTGGAATGTTAAGTGGAAAAATATTCAAAATAGGATTGTGCAAAAATTTCGTCTGTGTATTTATTATATTAGACTTAATATTAACATTTTTCCTAATTTCGAGTATTTCTAAATTATTTATTTGAGGTATCTTATAGTTGAAATGTAAAAATTTTAAGCCTGTGTTAATATCAAATGTATGGTCAAATTCTATTAGATGTTTTGCGAAATCAGAATCAATATTGCTAGTTAATGCTTTGATATGTTCTTTAACATATTTGCTTGTTTCTACTTTTAAGATTAGTACACAATAATCCTGATGAAGAGAACATTGTTCTCGAAACATGTAGATTTTTTAATCTAATATAGTGGTGAAAACAAAGTAATTTGTGTTTTATTTTAATAATAATGTCACCACAAAGTTCAAGCCTTCATACAGAAGAAGAAAAAATATTCTTCGAACAGTTAATATGTGCGAGTTCGGCAAAAAAGGCTAAAGTGTACAAAAGGTTGACAATTAAATATCGATTAATATGCTCAAATATATATTTTTTTACAAATGTGCTTAAAAAATCGAGTGATACCTAATTATATTAATTTAAAGTTTAAAACATCTTCATATACGGCGAAGAAAGCAAAAGTGTTTTGGTTAAAAGAGGATTTAAAAAATGTTTTTATGAAACGGAACGTCATTAAACTTCAACTCAAGTTCCTACATATGGAATTAGCAAGTGCATTACATCCAATAGAATGGGACTAATTTGATGATCAGGTTAGACTCATTGCAAGTATAAAAGCATACAAAAAGAAAATAGACTTAGATAAAAAAATTAAAAATTTGTGCCATAATTATAACTCAAAAGAAATTGTAGAAGTGCCAAAATGTGAAAATAATCAGAATAAATTTCATAATCGAGTGATAAACTTATCTAATCATGAGTTTGCGGAGGAAGAGTTAAAATTATTAAATAAAGGACTTAATCACAATTTACATTACAACACTAATAATAATAACAATAAAAAAGAACTAGAGATGCTAGCAGTGGATTTGGATAATGCATTAAGTAAATAACCTAAATTGTACCATTATAGATGTGCAGAAGTCATAATAAATAGAAACAATACAGTACCAAATAACAATAAACATCAAATATTTAATTCTAACTTGAAACTAGTGAAGAACATTAAGAAAACAGTGAAAGAAAAAGACCTTATTGTTACAAAAGCAGATAAAGGAAACAGAGTGATCATTATGAACAAAGCGGACTATATAACAAAAACTATGGATTTTTT
>JADDOH010010832.1:0-13406 GCA_016648135.1 Agrypnia vestita | reverse complement strand
TAGAAACGAAAAATATCTACTTTTTCTCAAAAATCAAGATACCTACGATGGCAAATACCAATAACATAAAATAAACCCAATTATAATAATTTCGTATGTCTGTTCGTCCGTCCGTCCGCCTGTCCGTCCGTTGCGTCATAACTTCGTGTATCGTCCATAATTCCTAATTAATTATAAAAACTTTTTTTTATAAATAGGTTAATTTCAAAGAACCGGCATGTAAAATAAACGTCAGTTTTTACGGGTTACAGCTAGTAATAAAATAATCAAGAAATCCCAATTGTCCGTCCGTTGTAACTTCTTCATAGTATAAAAACTTTTTTCCTTTCTTTTTTCTTTTTTTTCCTTTTCTTCTTCCTCTTTATCCTTTCTTTCTGCTTATTTTTTTCGCTTTTTTTGTTTTTTTTTTGTTTAAAATTTTTATTGTATTTTATATTATTATTTTATTACTAATTTTTAGGAACCGACATGTAAAAGTACCGTCATTTTTGAAGGCTTACAACTATAGGTCGACCACAATCAAAAGACCATTCCCTAGCTTCGTCCGGTAAGAAGAAAGCGGTGTGGAAAATTGCCTGGCAAGCCCGTATTACAAGCCTCAATATGATATTCCAAATAAATATATATTTTTTAGTTTAAAAAGGGTTATTTACCAGAAAAATTTCATTTGCGTTCATTTTTTTCATCGTAACAACACGCATTTTTTGCGCACATTCTTTTGAATGCGGTCTAGCTATAGTATAATAATAAATGCGATAGATATTTTAGTATTTTTGCTCCCTGAATATAAAATAGGCGATCAAATAATTTTCTCATTCTTCAGTTAATTGTTTGATTTACTTCAACTATGTATATTATTATTTGGAAGAAACGTTGTGGGTGGGGGGAGAATATTTTTTCTCTTTTATTTTTTGTTTTTTATGGGCTTTATTTTATTTAAGGGGTCACCACCAATATTTAAATACTGGGGTATCTAAATATTGGAATATATATATAATTCGGGAAGCAGAGAATAAAAAGAAGAATTTGGAATATACTTACAAGATTTATTTAATTACGAATACACAGATTTTTAACAATACTTTTTAATAAAAACTTAAGACTAGTTATAAAACACTGGATGAACGAGGTCTACGAGGAGAGTGTTAAAAATCGCGTCTCTCCCTCTATTTATAGATATTTGCGAATGCTTCAGAATATTCTCCCAAAAAAAAGGTATAGGGCTGTGCTGTCTGCGGCTTCCGACATGATCGATATCTTTCGATGAGAATATCGAAAAATATCGATCCAAGCCTCAGACTACAACGTGTTCGGCCTGATTTGCAGTATCAGTTTCTAATGTAGTCAAACATTTCACAATTCCACAATTACATTCGGCAGCGACCAACGTTAAGCGAAACGTATCAGCACTTCCTGTAACCCAGTGAAGAATCTCGATGATGAAGATGAAGATGATTTTTCATTATTTCTTGCTATGTATGTGTCACATATCATTCCAACCCATCCCTCTCAGAGTTCGACGATACCAGGAAGCCAACTCAGTGTCGGCCTACCAACTTCCCTGCACCCTTGCGAATCATTGAACACAATGTTGTACTCGTATGCGGGTTATTAGTCTTACGTGGGATTCAAGTGCCCCAATCAGCGAAGTGTTCTAATTTTAATTGATTTGACCACATTAGCTTCTCCATACTTATAAAACTCCATATTAATCGTAAATCTTTGTCTACAGAGAAACGAAATGTATACATGTGAATAAAACGTTGTTGCAACTGTATTATTGTTGGTAAGCAATACCAAGGCAAGATTAACGGTACAAATTGAAATTCTGATACGAACGCTGATAATGAAAGTAAAGCCTGGAGCTGGCAGAAGAAGAACGAACGTAGACTGTGTGCTGTGGAAATGTTATCACTGAGGCATATGTTTGACAAATTCATTTATCTAAATATAATAATTTCTTGGTCGTTGTTTGTTGAATTACAATTTTAGATAATTAGAGTATGACACGCAATCAGCGTGTGTTTTAGCCAACACGCAAGGGTCGCACACCAAATTACATGGTCTTCACATTTTTATATTATTTTTTTATTATATTTAGTTATAGGTTTTAGCGAATAAAGTCAATTTAAAAAAAACAAATGGTTTATTATTATGTCCCGTGATTTTTTAGGATAGAATGTGTAGCTTATATTAGCATGGTAAATAAAATAAATAAAAAGATTGTTTGACTAAGATGGTTTGGTTTTATTGAGCAAATGAATGAGAAGAGGACGGTAAAGAAAATACATGACGCAAGTGTGGGTGGCGTCAGAAATAGAGGGCGTCAGAGGAAGACATGGCGTGACCGAGTTAACCGGATACTAGAAGATAGTCCTGTTAAAATCCTCAAAAATCGACAAACTTGCATGCCAAGATGTATGAATGTACATAAGACGAAAGTTATGTGTTAGTACATAAGATTGTAGGGGTCTATCCTTTTTAACTTCTCTTGCGGCGAAATGTTGTTGTAGTATGTTAGTGAGTTGATTATGGTGTATAACCATTTGGCTACATTTTATTTGATTAATAAAACTACTAGTAGGGTGGTAGATTAGCACTGCTTAGGTTTCTCCACACTCCGGACTGCGGCGGCTATTTCGCCAGTTTACTACGGTATATATACGTCACGCGTACCCATCGGAAAATGATAAATCATCCAATTACAGAATTCAAGAACTATTTGGCAGCGGCTAGTTTTGGGTCCATATTTATTCGTGGGAGTTTTGTCGCCGGGTCACGTGACGCGTATATAAATTATTATTGTTGTGCTGGCGAGCTCCACCCGGCGAGGGGATAACCCGGACACGATCTTCGGGTATTCCATATAAGGATTATGGAGAATCACCAATTTGCGTGTGGACCTTCACGCTATTTTATTATATGAGAAATTTTTCAATTTTACACGAAATGGCGATGGCGAATCATGGAAAATGTGTCATATATTATTTTGAAAGAATATTAATCTACTATGGGAGAATAGTAAATTTATGAATGTAGTACTTTTTAATCAGTAATCTTTTAAATCTTTTTTTTTTGCATTTTTTTTATTTTTTTTCATGAATGTATAAGAATATTTTGACAAAATTTCAAGTCGATCTGACGAAGTTATGAGCATTTGAGCGTTGTTCAGATAGATTTTCTATACCTGCTGGGTCAGCTGAGGGACGCGCTTATCTGATAATTACCGGAGGTGCTATTGTATTGGAAGGGTTTTGCGTAGGCAAGAACAAAACTATGGTCTCGATCATCTTGATGAAAGCTCTTTGCTGTATGGACCTGTCATCGACGACTCTGTGTATGCATAAAATAATTATCGAGTTTTATTTTGAATTTTATAGTATGCAAAATTTTAAAGCGTTTTTCTGAAACTTGTCATTTTTGAAGTCCCTGTACGCCATAACTCAAAATCTACTGGACCGATCATTTTGAAATTTTGCACAGTATTTCTTCACTTAATTTTTTTTTAATTATTAATTTTATAGTAACAGATTGGTTGATTTTTTTAAGCAAAAATCGGTGTTTTGGCTTCCAAGTGCTACTAAAAATTTAAAAATCGAAAAATAAATCCCCACGGGATTACCTAGAGAATCTATATATATCTCCTTCAACAAGTGTATTTTGATTTTTTTGTTTCAGGTGATTCTAGAGTTATGATGTACATCGCAAAACAACTTTTTTACGTGAGGCCTCCGGAGACTTACTGCCACTCGCTTAAATATACATATTTTGCAATTAAAATTTATAAAAATAATTTTTAAATAATTTATATATTATATGGAAATTAATAATTAAGTATATAATTAGAATATAAAAAGTTAAGAATATAAATTAAGAATATAATAAATTAAGTTAACAAACTAGCACTACATGTATCGCCAAAAAAAAAAACTTGAAAACTTGCCTTTTTTTCATCTAATTAATGTTATCCCCCCCTTAATAGAAATGCGAACACGGAATATTTGTCGCAGCAATATTTTTACTAATTTTCAACATAGATTTTCCAATAATAATTAAGGAAATTTTTTTAATTTGTAGTTTACCGTGAAAAGGGAACGGTGCTCCCAATACCGGTTGATGTTTCCAAAAATGTAGTAGTTTAAGAGAAGTGAATTTTCGTGTTTAATTTAATCAAAAATGACAAAGTTAAAGCTAATAACATTAGTCTGTAAGTAGACCTCTTCTTATATAAGAAAGACAATCGAATTAGTGTGTGTAACCCGTGCGCACGACGCACACTGTCTCGTTGTGTTGGTGTTTACGGGTTTAAATACCAACACAACGAAACAACGTGCCTCGTACGCACGGCTTACACATACTAATTCGATTGTATTTATTAAATTAAAAGAGGTCTACCTATATGTTGTATGCTTTAGTTAATAAATGCGCCGATATAAATAATTTCAGAGTACACGCCGAGGGGCGCGCTTTTCCCACTACGCGGCGCAGTTTTCCCAACCCCATATGTAAATGAGTTTGTATTAATATTATGGTTCGGCGAAGCACCTGTGAGGGCTCTTGATATGGGTCGGGGCGCGGGTATTAGGGACTTACCGAATCGTAAACTTATCCATACGTTTTGTGATTTGAATTATTAATATCCACATTTACACAAAGCGTTTGCGATATCCGTTTCAATTTTTGATATTCGGATATAAATAATGTGCGTGAGAGTGTGGTTTATGGGTGGAATATTTAAATGAAACGTTAATTGTAATCCGCGTGCCCGGCTCGGAAAATTTCAATAATATTTAGCATATCTGGGGTGAAAGGTGTCTATTCGTTTCATGAAAGCATTTATTACCGTCAAGAAAAACAATTTTGGATTAATAAAATAAGCATCCAATTAATGAAAAAAATAAGTGACTTAATATTTTGTCGGATAACGCTCAGTATTTCCCTAAAAATTTTTTTTGAATGTCGACAATATTTTCAACAGGTATACTGCTTTTAATATATTCATTTTTTTTAAATAATTTACGAAAAAATGTGTATCTATAGTGTTTTTTTAAGTTTGATTTAAAATAAAGCGACGTATTATAAAATAAGATGTTGATGGATTTATCGATTTATTGAAGGTATTTATCATAAGTACCATATTAGCCCAAAAATAATATTAAATTTTTTGACTATTTGATAAAATGTTGGTGTATTTATTGATTGATTGAAATATTCATCATATGAACCAATTAGCCCAAATATAACACTTCATTTTTTGACATTTATTAGCCGTAAAAAAATTAGCTCCCGCTTAATTAGAGACATACTGAAATGTTTGAAAATTACCACTTTTGACCATAGACACTTATGTACGATTTGTGGTTGACTTTTTTAATTGGCTTTTGTTATTTGTATAAGTGATGGTATTTTAACCAGTACTACAATAACCTTTTTTTGAGATTTGTATCTGATTGCATCGATGATTGGTAACAATTTTTTCGCAATTCGACGTGTAACCATCGATATTAGATAATAATTATATTTCAGTTACCAATCACCTATACAATCCGATACAAATTTCAAATAACAGTACCATGAATAACCGGATAAAATAACGGTTTGACCATCATTAATTTGTATGTTACTTATTTTATTCTTTATTGTCCGTAAATACTTTATTTCCATTAATTTAAATTGCTTTGATGATGACATTTTATGAGGATAATGAAAGTGTGATAGGGCATACTGACGATTAAGATGCGACTTCAGTGATTTCTCATTCAGAATAAATATTTTATTTTTATTTTTCGGAATTATCTTACAATCTACATAATTTTATCTTATATTACTTTATTTTGTTAACATGTAAAATATAATATTTACCAATTAAAAAATAAGTGCTTACGGAATTGAATTTGCTTTCTCTATATTCTTTTGAGAAAAAAAATATTTTTCGTGTTAATTTCGGATATCTCTTTTCTAAATATTTTCAATTAAATGTTCTGGGTCGCGTTATATTTAGGCTAATATGGGTTTTAAAAAAGATTGCCTTATTAATTTTTGATCTGACATATTTAAATTATTAAAAGTTCAATCCTTTTTTTCTGTTAGTATCATATTAATTTCGTCGTCAGTGTTATATGCCTTGCTTTGCATTTGATGAAAAGTATATTTATTTATTTACATAAGTTTATTTTTTCAATATTGTTTTTTTTTACTTCAGCTGAGTGGCAATTTATGTTACATTCACTCGGATACAAACGATATATTTCCAAGGAAAATTATAACATATTTACTTTGCAAGGCTTTTTTATCAAGTCTAGATCGGTCATCAAAAACTGAAAAGCACAAGACAGAGAAAGAAACGAAGCACCTTGTCTGTACATTAGGTCCCTGATCTTTACTATAAGGTATACATCACAGCTCATGGTTTATTTATTCAAAAAAATTTTACTTCTGACGATTTTACATAAGTACACCCGCGCAAATATTTTCGATAGATGGAAAGTTGTATCTGATTTGATTTTACTTAAAAAATTATTAACTCACATTTTGACACCCTTGATATTCTGTGATTGTTTGTTTCATGCGCCTGTTAGAGCTACTCGGGTACCTACGTTATTTTATTGTGACAGCAATAGAACTAACTCGTATTTTAACTCTCGTATACCTAGACTGCATAGGCTAGGTAGCACTTATGCACATATCTCGCTCTAGTCCAGTCAGTTTTTCAATATGATATTATCTCATGGGGTAGTGCATTCAAAACTACATTAAAATCTTTAGAAGTTGCTCAGAAATACAATAATTCTTAAAAAAAAAACAACGATTATCCGACAATAGACCTCTTTAATAAATTACAAGTCCCCACTTTAGAAAATATCTACAAGCAAAATTGCATATTTCAACTATATAAAGGTTTTCATAGTGATAACGAGCTGACCCAAAGAGTGTCAAGTAGCAGAAATGTAACACTTGATAAATTACATATCTCTATGATACATACCACAACTGCTCAGCATCACTACAATGGTTCAATGAATTGCCTGTTGAATTGAGGACTGAGGATAATTATGAGGCATTTAAAAAAAACGTAAAAAAATACTTTCTTAAATAATTAAATTTTTATTTTATTATATATGTACCTATTACTTACTTAATATTATATATTACTTACTTATTACTTTACTTATTATCATTTTATTATCTGTAAATTTAAAATGTAAAGATACTCCTCTTCTACACACGAGTCTATGTCACTCATGTAGAAGAGAAAAATCCAATATATGTAACTAGCTCTATTTTGTAAAAAAAATGTATTAATAAAAAAATTTAAAAATAAAAAATACATTTAATCTCTACTTTAGCACATTATAAAGATGCGTTGATAAATGCTCTACACCCTGCCGTCATGTATCCTTACTGATTCTCAGAATTAATTATTATACCTATATGTTTAATTTTATATATCTATGGTACCTACTTCACACCTCTTTTTTTTCTAATTTAAATCATTATTCAAACCTTGTGAATACTGTCAATTTCTACTATAATTTTAAGTTATACAATGTTTGTACTCTTCTGTTAACACTATTATGTAAAAGATACTTTTTTTGTACCATATATTGAAATAAATAGATAGATAGCTTTTTCTTGTGAATCTTTAATTTTTTTTTAATTATCAAAGAACTCCATTCCAAAATTCGAATGGGATTTATTTCAAATATCTAATCTTATCATTTTTAAATTAATATAATTTTAAACAAATTCATCACGTACTGAAGCATGTTTTAAAATTATTGACACATTCTCAATAACTTCATTCTGAGTGTTGCACAAAACAATTCACAAAACACCATCCAGGCCAAGAGGTATCTTGTAAAATGCGCCGTCATGCCAGCAGAGGTGGGGAGGCCAACGTTTATTTATATAACAAAAATAACGAAATCCATTAATGCAGACTCCGAATCCAATCACAAACACTCCACAAATTGTTCCTGACTTTATTTCATAAGGAAATAATATTACGAGTAGTGATATATCAGAAGTTCCGCCGCCGTTCTTCAAAAGAGTCCACAATACGTAAATGATTTGAGTTCTCACATTAGAGGCATGTCGTCATGTTCCGCGTATTAAGTATTGGTATATTAATGTTAAGTATTTCAATTTGCCGCCTGTTTAAAGTGTTCATTCACCGGGAGACGCGTGAAGCGCTACCGGTAATTAAGGCTACACCAGCCGGCAGCGGTGGCCAACACTCCTCCAGAGCTTCTCAAATCCTCAACCATCATCATCATCATCATCATCACTTATTTTTATTATATGTAGATCCCTGGATGTCCCCCGAGATGTCTCCCACCTTTCTTTGTCCATTATTATTCGCTGCCGCATGCTTTTGCCGAATTTGGGGCTTCGTCGCAACCTGGTAGTCCCTCGATTCCCATTGGACACCTCTGATGAATGCGTTCAGCGATTGTCAGTTCTCTTAGCGATGTTGCGAACTCACTGCCATTTAATTTGGCGTATTAAACATATTGCACATTGTATATTAAAATGTTAGTAATTTCATTTCGGTAAATTTTTTTATTCTAACAAAATTTTATATATTATAAGATATATTACAGATTCCTCATAGAGACGAAATTAAAGTAGGTTTGGAAGCCTTTTTTGGGTGATCATAGGGCTTACAAACTATCGTACGGCTGGCTTAAGTGATCACTTGTGTAATGTTCACCATTTCCACCTATGATAGAATATCACATCTAACAAATTTTTGGAAGTTGTATTAAAATTCCAAATAAAAATATACATACCTTATTATTGACATCTGTATTAGTACGTACTGTACGGGAATGAAAAAGCTTTGGACGCCGGTGGCGTTATAAAGATAATTATAACACACATGTGAAACGACTTACAAAAATTTGATAGATGTATTCTATCATGGCCGGAAATAGAGAACGTTACATTGTGTAAAGTGATTACTTAAGCCAGCCGTACGATAGGTCGTAAGCCCTACGAATACTCAAAATAAGATTTTCATGACTACTTTCCCATAAAAAAATATATTTAGTTTCTATAAGTAGCTTGTTGGTCTTGTGGTTAGGACTCTCGCCTCGTGATCCAAAGGTCGCAGGTTCGTATCTCACTCCAGACAAGCAAGTTAGTCCTATTTTCATAGCAGAAGCGCTTAGTTTAATTTGAAAATAGTAAGAATATTGATATGACACGAATTTCGTGTTC
This sequence comes from Agrypnia vestita, assembly GCA_016648135.1. Taxonomy (NCBI): domain Eukaryota; kingdom Metazoa; phylum Arthropoda; class Insecta; order Trichoptera; family Phryganeidae; genus Agrypnia; species Agrypnia vestita. The sequence continues at coordinate 4,184 of JADDOH010010832.1, read as the reverse complement.
GCATCTCTATTTTTTTTTATTTAAAAAAAAATTAGATATCTGTAATATATATTGATTAATGATGTCCCCCTGGGATAACATCCAGTAGTGTGTTCTTGAAAAGTTTTGAGAAATTCAAAATATCCCGAAAATGTTATATATTACACAGCATCAGAATATCTATGTACGTAGATATTTAATGAATTATAGTCTTGAAGGGCGTTGATATGTGTAAATAAATAAGTACTTCAAGCCCCATATTGTTTGCTACCAATGTGACGGCCAAAGCAGGTCCGACTACAAGACATGAATGGGTAGTTTATTTTCTTTTACCGTGTAATGGCGGCTGCATTACAACAAATATAATATATTCGTGTTGTAAAAAATAACAACGTATCACGTGTAAGTGTTAAAAAAAACACGTCCATTCGAAATGAGAAAAAAACTACTATTCGTTCCATTTTAAAATTGATTTATTTAAAATGGAGAATGTTAAAATCATTCACGAGGGAAATATTATTTTGAGATGTCTGTACTATGTATGTGACGAATAATAAAGCGTATTCGAAATCCATTGGAGACTTGAGAATTTTTTTACTTTTTGTTTATCTTGACTTTTTTTCAATTTGACGTTTAAAATATAATTTAAATGTGCATCAAAAATCATATAAATTGATTAGGGCATATTATGCCGTACCACTTCAAAAAAGGATGGAGAGCTACTGATTTATTTCGCAATCTCAACGATCTTTTTTGCGACAAAGCGTTTGCTTCAAAGCTGGTGATACCATCATGGACGATAAGTCAGGAATGTGTCCATCCTAGGAATTTGATAACCAGGCCCTTATGGCGGCTACGGAAAAGGACGAAATTCGCACCACTAGGACACTGGACATAAGACACTAGGCCAGTGAAATCGCTCATCTTCCAAACTAATGGGAAGCAATAATTGAGGTAGATAGTGTATAATATATGTATCTTAATTGTACATAATAATTTAAATATTTATTATGGCGTTATTAAACCCCCTAGCATACTAGAAGTATTTATTACAGCAGACGTATTTTTGTTTGTTCCAAATACAGTCTCTTCAAGTAAAATCGTTTTCTTGTAATAAAGCGCGACTTATTATTTTCATTTCCGTACCGATGTTTATTGGGCAAATGACTTTTAATTGCTTGATACGTACACACAAACATTCATATAAACATAATACATAGCACTTTCAGCCACTAGCTACCTCGCTAGATATACAGAAACTAGCTCGGCTCCTAAAGAATAAGTATTTACTTATTTATAGCCGACACCGATGAAATAATAATTACGACTTTTATCAAAATATTTTAACACCTTTTTTTATATTTCCTCTGCCGGCATACGGCAGTTAATGGCACCTACTATTTTAAACCCCGGCAATTATGGTGACTGTGCGTGCGTAAAACTAACGCCATAACGACGACATAATTAAATAATTAATATTATAAATAAAACAGACATAAAATAAAATGAAGAAAAAAATCCGGTACCTGGAATCGAACTCAACCTCCCGAGTGAGAGTCAGATATCCTATCCACTACACCACACAGGATATTCGTTTGATTGCGGAGGAAATTTTTATAAAACACTTAGTGAACCTAAAGAAAATATATATTAGAAAATATATTGAGCGCTCTTTAATATTTTTTTTTTCAATGGTTAGCGTCTTTGCTAATTTCTATATATAGTCTATTTTTAAAGGGTCCCGCACATACAATGATTGCAGCTTCTGTAGGTCTCCGCGTTAGTTTGCTCGCCCGGTGTTCAAGTCCCATCTCCGACAGTTTAATTTACATAAATTTACGGACAGACAGACGGACGGACAGACAACGAAATTATTATAATTGGGATACCTTTTCTAAGGAAGGTAGCCTTTTTTATCGTTTTCCACCTTAGATCGATACCTAATATATCTTACTTTATAGAAAGTACTGCAAAAATCAGGAATAAAAATATTAAAAAATAAAAAAATTTCATGTGAAATGCGAAATACAAAATAAATAGTAGATTTACATTTCATACATAAACATCGCCTTTCAAAAGAAGGAGCAAGCTGAATTAAAAGTATAAAAAAATAGAATAAAGAGAAATGCAAAGTAAGGAACAAGAAAGAACGTGATTCAGAAAAAAAAAGCTAAATAAAAATAAAAGCACAAAAATGTTATAATTTGGAATAAAGTATGCATAAAATATGACACAATAAAATAAAATATGAAAAAATAATCACAGTACATAGTAATTTACTAAGACATTGTACTTTTTAGTTTGACCTTTTCATAATTTTTAAAAAATTCACAAGCGTAGTTTTTTTGTATTTTTTTTCCCGCTTGCACTCCGTTCTGAGACAGTACTTCACTATAAATCCCCATTCATAATACTGAATTATTTAGCTACTCATTCGAAGTGTAGTTGACTAGGCTGTGGGAATAATGCGCAGAGCATCACAGAGCATTACTATCTACAAAAGCAGACTAAAGCAATTTTACCTTTCCCAAACCTAGTTTAGTCTCCTATTCGTCATTTGTCTCTTACTCGTCATTTGTCTCCTACTCGTCATTTTTCTCCTACTCGTCATTTGTCTACTACTTGTCACTTGTCTCCTACTCGTCATTTGTCTCCTACTCGTCATTTGTCTCCTACTCATCATTTGTCTCCTACTCGTCATTTGTCTCCTACTTGTCATTTGTCTCCTACTCGTCATTTGTCTCCTACTCGTCATTTGTCTCCTACTCGTCATTTGTCTCCTACTTGTCACTTGTCTCCTACTCGTCATTTGTCTCCTACTCGTCATTTGTCTCCTACTCATCATTTGTCTTCTACTCGTCATTTGTCTCCTACTTGTCACTTGTCTCCTACTCGTCATTTGTCTCCTACTCGTCATTTGTCTCCTACTTGTCATTTGTCTCCTACTCGTCATTTGTCTCGTACTCGTCATTTGTCTCCTACTCATCATTTGTCTTCTACTCGTCATTTGTCTCCTACTTGTCACTTGTCTCCTACTCGTCATTTGTCTCCTACTCGTCATTTGTCTCCTACTCATCATTTGTCTCCTACTCGTCATTTGTCTCCTACTTGTCATTTGTCTACTACTCATCATTTGTCTCCTACTCATCATTTGTCTCCTACTCGTCATTTGTCTCCTACTAGTCATTTGTCTCCTACTCATCATTTGTCTCCTACTCGTCATTTATTTCCTACTTGACATTTGTCTCCTAATCGTCATTTGTCTTCTACTCATCATTTGTCTCCTACTCGTCATTTGTCTCCTACTCGTCATTTGTCTCCTACTCGTCATTTGTCTCCTACTCATCATTTGTCTCCTACTCGTCATTTGTCTCCTACTTGTCATTTGTCTACTACTCATCATTTGTCTCCTACTCATCATTTGTCTCCTACTCGTCATTTGTCTCCTACTCATCATTTGTCCCTACTCTTCATTTGTCTCTACTTGCTTCACTTGTCTCTACTCGTCATTTGTCCTCCTACTCATCATTTGTCTCTACTCGTCATTTGCTCCGACTTGTCACTTTTCCTCCTACCGTCATCTTGTCTCCTACTCGTCATTTTTTCTCCTACTCATCAGGTTGTCTTCTACGCGTCATATTGTCTCCTACGTACTTGTCACTTTTCCTACTCGTCCATTTGTCCCGACTCGTCATTTGTCTCCTACGCCATCAATTGGTCTCCCTACCGTCATTTGGTACTCTACTTGTCACTTGTCCCTACTCGTCATTTTTTCTACCCTAACTCATCATTTGTCCTCCTACTCTCATTTGTCTCCTACTCGTCATTTGTCTCCTACTTGTCATTTGTCTCCTACTCGTCATTTGTCTCCTACTCGTCATTTGTCTCCTACTCGTCATTTGTCTCCTACTTGTCACTTGTCTCCTACTCGTCATTTGTCTCCTACTCGTCATTTGTCTCCTACTCATCATTTGTCTTCTACTCGTCATTTGTCTCCTACTTGTCACTTGTCTCCTACTCGTCATTTGTCTCCTACTCGTCATTTGTCTCCTACTTGTCATTTGTCTCCTACTCGTCATTTGTCTCGTACTCGTCATTTGTCTCCTACTCATCATTTGTCTTCTACTCGTCATTTGTCTCCTACTTGTCACTTGTCTCCTACTCGTCATTTGTCTCCTACTCGTCATTTGTCTCCTACTCATCAT
>JADDOH010010831.1:0-10126 GCA_016648135.1 Agrypnia vestita | reverse complement strand
TTTTGCCATCTTATAGGTAGTTCATCGATCCCTTTACTAAAAAAACCATTCGGACGGGAATCAATAAAATCTTTGAAGGCGGTTTGGACTGCCCCATCGGATTTGAATTTTTTCCTTTGCAAGAAGTTATCCAAATTTCGAAAAAAATGGTAATCTGTTGGGGCAAGGTCCGGAGAGTACGGTGGATGTCTTAGACATTCCAATTGAAGCTCCTCTAATTTGGGAGCCGTCTGTTGTGCAGTGTGTGGTCTAGCGTCATCATGAAGCAGCAGTGGCCTAGAGCGATTAACCAGCCTCGGTTGTTTAGCAGCTAGCTTTACCATCATGGTTTGCAGTTGCTGACAATAAACATCTGCCGTAATCGTCTGGCCAGATTTAAGAAAGCTGTAGTGAACGACACCAGCACTAGTCCACCAAACGCTCACAAGTAACTTTTTTGGAGTCAATTTTCGCTTGGGTCATGGTTTGGCTGGTTCGGCAGGGTTCAGCCATTGCGATGAGCGCTTCCGATTATCGTACAGGATCCACTTTTCATCACAGGTAAATGATTCTATTTAAAATCCCTTCATGATTGTGCCGGTTGAGTAATGCAACGCAGCAGTCAACGCGCGTTTGTTGATTTGCTTCACTCAATTCGTGAGGTACCCACTTTCAAGCTTTTTCACCTTACCAATTTGCTTCAAGTGGATTAAAACAGTTTTATCACTAACACCGCAGCCTGCAGCTAACTCGGATGTGGTTTGCGATGGATCCGCTTCCACAATAGCCTTCAATTCTTCATTATCAACTTTGGTCTCCGGCCGTCCAGGGGCTTGTTCTACAGGTCGAAATTTCCAGAACGAAAACGTTGGAACCAAAAACGCACTGTGTTTTCTTTTGCGGCACCGTCGCCATACACATCATTAATCCTTCGAGCCGTTTCTGCAGCACTGGTGCCACGGTGGAACTCGTACTCGTAAATAACGAGATATTTCAAGTTTTTCATTTTGTAAACTGAGTGATGCAAAGAAAAAAAAAATTGAGGAAAAAACAAATGAATTATAATTATCAAAACACAAATACATGAGTAAATAGCTGTATAAACTTGGATTTGGAATTCCTAACCAAAGAGAAGATATTTGAGATCAAATTTGCCAGTACGGCAAAACGCCAATTTCATATGTAAGGACCTAATATTATCATTGAATAAACAGTATGTAAAAAATATTTTCCTATTTATTGACATTTCATGATTTATTTATTTCATTCTTCATATAAGAGACACTATCTACTATTATAACGCGATCTATTTCAATGAGAGATGGAAATGGAGGAAATGAAAGGTTTCTCAAACGTGTAAAGGAGCGTATCAAGTTCTAGTCAAAGGTATTAACCATTAAGTAATATTTCAGCATTGAGTAGTAAACTTTCATCTGAGCCTTACAAAGTTTCTCCCATAACTTCGGTACAAAGACACGTCGATGTTCTTGTGTCTCACTACCGTACTTATCGCTTCTCAGTATGCCACAATATGCACCAGCATACCACAATTCATACACACAACACTTTTAATAATTAAAAAACTAAACCATAAAAACCAAGTATTTATTATACTCTCTTTCTCATTTACCAGTAGAAACAGGTTTGGAACTTAACCTACGCATTGGGCTCGAGTTGGGTGACGCTAACGAAAGAGAGTAAAAAAAATTTAGAAAAATCCAAAATTATATTATAATTATTAATTTTTTTAAACGAAAATTTGTTAGATCATTTTTATCGTCGCCACGAGTCAAGCAAGCAAGCAGACGCTACGAGTTAAAAGAAAGGGAGTAAACAGTTTACATTACAGAATATTTTGAGTTTGTTCAAATCTTTCAGAACAGTGCTGGATTTATGTCACAGAGACATTATTAATCAATTAGTGTATATTATAGATATCTCACAGAGACGAAACTGTATTATACAGTTATAATACAGTTATATAATACAGTTTATATAATACAGTTTCGTCTCTGTGAGATATCTATAATATACACTAATTAGTTTACATTAATTTAGCACGAACTATACTTAAATGTTTAAAAATGAAATTTCCGAATCATTTCTCACATATCCATAGGTACTTGAAACATTAAACTGTAATAATATCCCGAAATGTTTAGGTTCTCTTATACTGATGAATTTTCCTTAACGAGAAAGTTACTTTAGGTTCTTTACTTTATAATTAATATAAATTAACTTTGTTTAAACCACTTATTTATTGAAAAAAATCAACATGTTTCAAAGCCAATGGCTTCTTCATCAGGAAAACAAATTAATTAATTGGCTTTGAAACATGTTGATTTTTTTCAATAAATAAGTGGTTTAAACAAAGTTAATTTATATTAATTATAATTATGTTACCACAAAATAAATTTGCTACATTTGAAGAAGAAGTCTTTACTTTATCTTAGCGCGAAATATATACCTACATGTCTCCATTCTTCGAGTAGTGCATCATGTAGTAAGGCTCCGGTTAGAAAACTATTTCTTGTTGTCCTAAAATATTCCAAGTTATCACTTATTTCTTAAAGTTGTCTCAATGTCTCTCTGGAACGTAAGTAGGCAAGTATTCTTATCCTGCATATTGTGGACATTTCTTCAATACACATTTCCGGAGAAATTCGTTCGCATCCCAGCCCAAGACATAATAAGCGTGGGGCATTCTAATTTCACTTCCGGAATCCATATTTTTGCTTCTTACAAAGTTATAGAAATATTCTCAGGTTTTCGTGATCGTTTAGAATCTTCTGCGAGTAGTTTTCTGTCATACATGACCTCTCTTGCCAACATCATAACACCTGATGGTGGACGCTCCAATGGGATTCGAAACGTCGCCGTCGGCCCGAGAGGTCAGATATACATGGCAGAATATCCCAGAAAACTATACGCAGAAAAGTTATTATATTTTCCGAGTGGATAAGTTCTTCAAAATTTGGCAAAAAAAAAAAATTCAAAAAAAATTCAAAAAAACATAGCATATTTAGCCGATACAACTTTGCCGAGTTTCCTTACAATAATTTTTATATATTCAAAATGAAAGCTAAACATTCTTACGACTATCATATTTGTGCTACCTTGCAACTTCCAACATATTCAATATTGATTTTTAAAAATTCATAATTTTTGCATTTTAATATATTTTAATTTTTTAACTATTTACCAAAGAAAATTACGTTTCTTCGGAAAATTTTTTTGTGCACTACATGTTTAATATTTTTTTTTTAAGTAAATAGAGATGCGAACACGGAATACATGTCGCATCAATATTCTTACTATTTTCAAAATGAGTTAAACTTGTGCTACGAAAATAGAACTAACTTGCTGGTGTCCTGGCGTTCGAACCACTGACCATCAGATCACTAGGCGAGCGTCATGACCATTACATCAAAAAGCTACTCTATTTGTGATTAGCATATTCAATTTTCGACACATTTAATTACGTAACTCACATTTTTATAGCTAAAAAGGCTTCTTGAATATTTCATTCAATTATATTGAGTTTATGAAATTGTACCATACTATTCTGATTATAATGATTCAACATATTTTAATGGTGTTTATGGTGTCTGTTTTATTGAATGAATATAATTTTTTAATTAAAATTATTACATCTCTTTCACTATTGTTAGTTCAGCTTTATTCAGAATATATTCGAAACTATGTACTTTGCAAAGGTTTTCACATGAATGGTTTTTCGGACAATGATAATATAATGTTTACGCGCGGTTTACACCGCAATTATTCTCTTTTCAAAACAGACGAAACTTGTAAGGGAGTAATATAAGAAGGGGGTGTTATTTCTGGCCGTTTTATGGAAAACAGACGGGGTTTTCAGTTGGGCGTACGTTTTAACATAAAACAAGCATTCATATGATAAATTTATTCAGACATCTTAAGAAAATATAAACGTCAATGATTGTGTTTATATGCTCAAATATATTAATAAATAGGCAAACGAAATACACATTTAAACGTTAAAAAAATGATATCCATAACACAATATATTATAAAAACTAGCTATAACCCGTAAAAAATGTATGTAGGACATGAATATTTCGTTTTTTTAGCCGTGAATTCGAACGGAATTACGGACGTTACACAAAGTTACGGACAGAAAGATAGGTAGATAGATAGATAGATAGATAATGAACCTACTTTCACATGCACACACACATAAAAAATAAGTATTTACTTATTTAAAGCCGACACTTATAAAATAGCAATAACGACTTTTATGAAAATATTTGAAATTTTTTTATATTTCCTCTGCCGACAGTTTATGTTATTATTTTAAAACCTGGTAATTATGCGTAAAACTAAACGAGAAACTGTTTTTTTGATGACAATATCACTCTCGCGACAAATTAATTAAATAATTAATATTATAAATAAAATAGTAATCAAAATAAAATCAAAAACAAAATGAAAAAAATAAATGCCTGTACCGAGAACCGCACCCGAGCCTCAGGTATCCTAGCCATTACACCATATCGGAGATGTCACTGGTCTCGGAAAAATATTTTATTAATTAATAATATTAATGCCAATGTACCTAAAGAAAAAATATTTAAGGTGTATATCGTGCGCCCAATAATATTTTTTATAAGTAGAAATGGTTTGGTAAGTCCTATATATATATAATGTATTTTTAACGGATCACGCAGGCTCGGTGTAGCAATATCGTTAAGTTGCGGCCGGTTCGGGTTTGCTGGCCCGTGGTTCAAAGTCAATTTCTGGCCGTTTAATTTCGTTTTTTTAGCCGTGAATTCGAACGGAATTACGGACGCTACACAAAGTTACGGACAGAAAGATAGGTAGACAGATAGACAGATAGATAATGAAATAATAATAATTGGGATAACATTTTAATTTAAAGTCGCATTAACACAAGCTGATAATTTATGTTTCTTTTGAAAAGATTTCACAGATAGGTATAAAATATTCTTATTTTTTGAGTTTTGTTTGTGATTTTCATGAACTCCCTAAGAACTTCTCCATTCTAGGAATTATGCATTTCTAAAAACTGTCAACAGAAAAGTAACTTTTTGATTCCACTCGGTTGATCCACCGGGTCGGTGAATTTTTTTCTTCTTGTCTTTCGGATTCACATTTTAGAAAAATAAGTAACTAAAGTCAATAATGATTACTTAAATAAAACCTTTATACACTTTATACTTTCGAAGCTCAAGTTGTTTAAATAGAAGAAAATTTATTGTAATCGTTATCAAATTGAAAAAGCTCTAATACGTAATACATTTGAATAATTTGTTATTAATAAACATTAGTTTAACAACACTACGTTGATCAACTGGTCCACGATGCTGATATTAAAGTGATTCATGATTCGTATTTCCCAAAACATATTGTGGGCGTAGATGTCAGCCCTCTTCTTTTGGAAACCAAAGGGGAGATTTTGACATCCGCCGAAGAGATGAGAAATGCGTGGGTTCAATTTTTCAAACAAATACTTCCTTTGGCCGAAATTTTCAATAGTATTATATACAATAAAGAATGATACGGGGTAATGTGCAAATATTCAGAATTTTTTTTATTAAAAAATTGACGCGTTTGCCACAGGCGAACTAGAATCTCATCTCGCAGAACTTACAACTAAAGAGTACTCGGAATGACGAAATTAATGCCGATGCAAAAATGATTATTGGTCAAAGAATCGTAATAATCTGAGCGGTATGAACTGTGACGTCACACTATGTTCTCGATTGCTTAATCTTTTGAGAAATTGTCTAGTCTTTTTGTGTAATGCCCAAACTCGATATTTTATTCAATCGATAGTAATAAAATAATTTTTGTGTGCGCACGTGCGATTGGATTTACGGGAGCGAAATGATCGGGCTCGAGAAAGTTCTCAGATTGGAGATTTTTCCGTTTTGTATGGAACTGAGAAGCTCCATTAAAGGGCAAGTGGCGTACAGTCCCTAAATTGAAAAAAGTTGGATTTTATTAGATTTTTTAATAAATTAATTGAAATTAAACCTATCTTTATCTTAGTCCACCTTCTGCTTCATCTTCTGCTTATAATTGCTTACCACTCTTCTCGATTCTGGAACACATGTAGTGTAGACTAGTATATCACACAATTTAATATAAACTATGTAAATATAAAAAATAACAACTATAAAAATATATTTAAAAAAATTAAATGGTTGGCTTCATTCATAATATAAGTAGGAAAATTATTATTATTGTGTATGAATTCTGTTCTACTACTAAATGGCTTTACAGCCCTTTCAGAAACTTCACCCGATATATAAATCGGCGCCAGACGTCTCTGTCCTGTGCCCACATACATCACTCGGAGACAGGAACATGGACGTCACCAGATCTCTCCTCACATTGTCGCTTTATCTTAACCTTCCAAAAGGTCGATGTCCATTTGGCATCCTTTATTCACGACACTGAATACAGCTAATTTTGTGTACATTCTTTTTTAATACATCTCCTGCACATCTTTAGCGTTTAACCACTTACATAATTACATAATACATCAGAATTTTGATAAAAAAAAATTTAAATCGTAAATTATTGAGGATACGCCACTGATCTGACTGATTATCTCTCACCGGCGCTTCTAATCTTCTGAGAATTTTTTACGAGTGTAAGAGTTTATGTCTCACCTACGTATGTTAGAGGAAGGCGTATTATTGTGTTATAGAAAGGAATTTTTGGTGAACAAATTGCTTCATTAACATCAATAACTCTAATAATATTCATGTTGTGCAAACAGTACGAAACCTGGGTAGACCAATTACGACGGGATGAATTGTTTGTCATCAGATATTAAAAAATGCAGAAGCCTAATAGATTGACGGGTGGCTTTTATGAAATCACATTTTCAAACTTGTAACCCTGATTTATCCTGCCGTCCTGTCTATACTATTATATATTGTCAATTCTGTATATATATATATATTGTCAATTGCTGTTCTACTCTTTGGATTTATTGTATATGTTAATAAATAAATAAATAAATAAATAAATAAATTTAGAATGAAGAGTTTATCCCAAAAGCAGGTAAAAGCATATGCAAAATATAACAAAAAAGTAACAATATACTCGTAATAATAACTCTTCTTGGGAAACGCTCAACAACGTTCGTTGAAGATAAACTAGGGTACCTACAACCAAGTTGATTCAGACAGGGATCATCAAATATTTAGTATAAGATAGATGATGGAAAACCTATGGGAATACAACCAAGATATCCATCATCTATTCATTGGTTTCAAACAAGCCTTTGATAGTATTGACCGGGAGGCCCTTTGTAGAATGACTATTCATACTACTGTGTAGACCAAGCTGGTCGATGTGGTAAATGTTGCTATAAACGTCCAACAAGACCTGTGTTTGGGTCGATAGTACTCTTCGGCTCATTCGTTTGTATTTTATGCGATAGTTATTAAATTACTATCAATTTTAAAAATATATAGTTTTTTTATATACACCTATTTTATAGCAAATGGCACGCGCTTGCCAGTTGTGATATTTTATCAATATTTGTATCAACTAAAAGTTTACCTTAAAGTGTAGCGGTAGCCTTTTTCTGAATATAAATAATAAATGCTGATATTTTTGTATGTAAATCGAATTTTATTTTTGGCAACAGGCGGGAGATATAAAACTACTGCGGTGGAGATCAATACTCTACTCGTCATCTTGGGAGGATTTTCATTTCTGAATATGATAGCAAGATGGCAAAAAATGGAAAAAAAGATTAATTTATTTATCTATATTCCCTTGAGAAAAAGATTTTTCAAGATGATGAATCCTTTTCATAGTATTATTATATTACGTAAAAATCATTGATCTAATTTTAAGTATTATGATATTGTACGTAATTGTAGAATGTATTCCTAATAAATTTATTAAGAATACATTAATTCCAATTAAAACTATTTAAGCTTTTTGAATGTTGGTAGTTAAGACGTTATTATTAAGATTAATTCATGCAATACAAGGTTTATGGCTGCCTTAAAAAATCATAATCAAAAAAACTATAATACGTTTTTTTGTCATCTTCATCATCTCATGATCAAAAAAATCATATTAAAAAACTGTTATCATAATCATAAAAACTGTAATAGGATAAAAAAAATTATTATCGCGTACATTTTTAAAGGAATTAATTAGAAATTTTGTTATATTAAAATTTACAAGACTATTTCATTATTCGAATTTTGATGAATTTTAGAATCTCTCATTAACGGGTTAAATAATACTAATACTTACCTGTCAATACGAGATTCTGATACTTGAGTAGTAAAATGCAAATTATAATTAATTAAATTCAGGTAGAGATTACATAGTTTATTTTTCATTCACTTTAATGATCATTATAAACAAGACTTTTAATAATTATTAAAAAAATAAATAGGTATTATATGTATATGTATATATTGCAGACAAACAAAACAAATATATCCTCATTATGATTGGAATTATTTTTATTTATGTTATTAAATTATAAATTAAAAGAGAGTATTTTTTAAGAGCTTTTCCCAGTATTTTTTTCCTTACTGGAGACTTTCATTAACTAGGTAATGAGTTGTATTACGTATGGGCTATGTATTGCAGGTTAATAATAAAGGTGGGGTCACAATTTAAGGCATGTGATTTACTTAAGCTTGGGCGTTTTGTGATGTATTTCGCTTCTGTAATTGGGCCCCCTGACCTGTTCGAAGCGTTAAAAAAAAAAATCCAAATTTTGTCATGTAATGCAACAATTTGTGTCTTGTTTCTATGTGACCTGGTACAGAAGTGAGCGCCCGATTGAGTATAATTTCTTTAAAGCCATAATACGGAGCGGGATTACATGCTGAGCGTAATATGCTTCTGCAAAAGATATGAGTGAGATTGTATTAAATTTGTGCACTCGACAGCATGAAGCATTTTATAAAAGTAGTATCTGGTGGCGAAGTACTCATAGTAGCAAGTGCTTCAATACAATTTATTGCCCCGAACACTCGAGTGTTGGAAGGCGGTCCAGTTGAAATAATAAAAATGGGCAGAATTCATCAATTCTGATGAGGAAAAATGTAGTAGAGATAATAACAAATTATGTTTGGAAGTGGAACCTGGAATTGGCGAAAAATGAATGAAAACAGACTGAAAGCGGTGGAAGTGCGGTCACTAAGGCGCTTGTGTGGAAAATCATAGGTCGATAGAGTGAGAAATGAAAAAAATTAGAAGTTAATGTAGTGCTGGCTGCAGTGCGATAGATAAAGTACGTGTGCGACCTCGCTAAAAACACTAAGAACACTTATACAAGTCGCGTTGATACTGCTGTTGCGTTTTATATATACCTCAATGGCTCAATCGCTAAAGCGGTCATCCTTGCTACATCGCTGATGCTGTGGAAGCGGTACGGCGAGGCGATCACACGAAACCTCTTCACTCTCTCTGTGGTGCAGGGATGAGGAAATAATAATTAATTAGATTGAAATAACAATGATATATATACACGAATTATACGGAATGCGATATACATGTAATGCAGCAATACAAAAGAGAGTACACAAAGTGAAAGTTAATCATATTAAAATAAAAAAAATAAAATATTCCTGATACTATGAAGTATGGATTACATTAGTTGACAGCCATTAGAATACATGTAATAATACAGTTTCATGAAAAGTTAACACGGAGAAAATTAAATACAGTGCATATAAAATACGAATTAAATAATACACGTTATGTGTAGAATACATAAATAGCTACTGAAAAAATACATGAGTGACAACTCAAAATAAAAGTAGAAAGGATCAGAAAGAAAGAAAAGTACATTGGATAGATACATAGTGATAGATACGTAGGCGAGTAATATTAAATGAGAGTACAATGTTGAATATAATGTTTGTAGCAAAATAAGAAGAAATCACTATGATAAACACAGAGATCGAACGAAATACGTAGGTGATCATTGGGTACAAAAGCAATACGAAACAGGAGGCCAAAATCGGCTTTTCATGCAAATAGCTGTAGCGTTCGGTAGCGCCACGCTAATGAACCTAAGCCGGCGCCGTGATAAAAAGACCGTGAAGAGAGAAAAATGACGACACTTTCAAATTACTGATTTACTGAACCACTG
>JADDOH010010829.1:0-14567 GCA_016648135.1 Agrypnia vestita | reverse complement strand
TGACATTAGGCGTTGGAACAAACTGTCCAATTCGATAAATTAGGGTTTTGTTGGATGTATGCTACCTCAGAATAATATTGATTTAGAAAAAACTGGTTTGACAAAAAAAATGTTCAACATAATGATGCCACGGGTTCAAAGAGTGTTGATGCGCAACATACGCAGTATTTTCTGCCATTGTCACTCGTGTGCCATTTCTTTACCTTCTCGCGGTGAAACTATTTAAAAAAAAAAATTTTTTGATCCCCTCTTTTTATTCCAGGATTGGCATTCAAAATTCTATCGTGGCTGGGCTATTCCAACTCCGCCTTCAACCCCATCATCTACTCCATCTTCAACACAGAGTTCAGGGACGCGTTCAAGAGAATACTGACCTCCCACTACCCTCCGTGCTGTGGCTACCAGTCCGTCAGGGGAAACAAGGAAGGGGTCAAGAACGACAACTTCGTCACCGACTATGGCACCAAGACCATGGTTGTACGAAGAAGTGGATCCTTGAGGGAGTGCTCCTTCGTCGGAGCCACTCCGAGGTCTTCCGTGGAGTCGGTACGAAACATGAAAGATAGTCAGATGTGACCCGAAGATATGGACGGAGTTCAGCATTCCAGCTACAGCGGTCTGTTAGACTCTGTCGATGTCGTCTAACTATTAAAAACTACTAATTTATTTAGAATATCTCTCTAATCGTCAAATGTTATAATCCAATAATTTATTTAGAATGACTCTCATTCTCAACTATACTTATTTCTTAAATATGTGTCATTTTACTATCGTCGAAGAATAAGAGAATCAAATTAATTGAAAATCAAATCACGTTTGATGCCATAAATAGTTTATTGTTTTTACTATGATGAAAATTTATTAATTGAAAACTTTTTTCTTAGCAGTTTTTTTTTGGAAACTGCAGTTTTACAAAAAAATCATTTGATTAAAAAACATTTTTCATCTTGTACATTATGAACATAACTATGTAAACCTAATCATAAAATAAAGAAAAATATGCATAATCAAATAAATACATGTGTGATTATGAATACGTATCCAAGAAAATAAATACAGCTGATGAAATATGCAAGTTGGATATTTAAAAAGGATAATGGGGTACTAGAAGCATATAACGAATATCTTTTTTGATTGTAACTTATTTACCTGGAAAGAGGCTGATTTTATTGAGAATTGTGCCAGTGACCAAAAAGTACTCAAATAAGGAATTTAACTGGTCACAGTCGAAAAGGGTCGAAGTCAGACAGTTCGATCAGAATAAAAATGTATCGATGCAGGGGTTGTAATATCATGTATTTTGTAATTATAGAAATTAACTTAAGGGAAAAATTTATTTAATATCTTTAAAATATAAATATATTGCGAAATACAGGAAAATGGTAGAGAGCAATCTTATTGACAGATTATGCAGGGTTATTGAGTGTGTAAATATATAAAAACATCAATAATGATTTACTTATTTAAATAAAAGACTTTTTCAATATTTTAATTTTAGATTAGTGAACGATTCTTATCGGTATTGTAAATGTATTATTTTAATATTCTTTATAATCTCTTTATTGGTTGCTCAAATATTTAGTATTTAAAAATATTCAGGTACTATAAGTATTTTTTTTAGTGAATTTAGGTCCTTTTTAAAATTTTAAACATATTTTTAGGCATCTCTTCTATTCTTATACGTTAAATACTTATGAACATTAGATATGTGAATTTATCAGGATTCAACAACTATAATATAATAGGTAGTTTATGTAAATACGATATTTTATTCCATGTTAAAAACTTAAGCTACATAGAATGCACTAAAATATATATATAGGTCTACTTACGTGTCGAATATCTACTAATTAACCATGACAAATGTAAGGTAATGAAGATATCATTTATTATGTATTTCGATTAAAATATAATTATTACAATCTGAAAAATTATATGTGAATTTCGTTAGTGATGTACCTAGTTAAAATAATAGATTTCTGACAATCTTTCATTCAAAGTTAAATTAAAATATATAAAATCTTATGTCAAATAAGGACTCAATTAAATCTAAACAGTAAACAGTATTTAAGAATAATGAACATGAGTCATTGTCGTGCACCACTGGATGAAGGTCTCTCAATGACCCTGTGACTATCTTCAATCTTTTGTCAATTTTTCCACTACTCCAATAATAACCTCTATCCTTAGAGCCTCTTACAGTATATTATTTATCCAATAATGATTGATCTCTGTGATTTGAAATATGCCCCGCTCATTGATATTTACATTCACATTTTTATCTAGCGTTCAACTTGAGCAATATTTTAACTCACATTAAAATAATCAAAACAATCACTTTCATTTCAGAAATAGAGATTATCTCAAATTTATGAAACAAAAATTTATTAAATAATTTTAACATGGCAATGACATTAATATTAGAGTTCGATGTCTTCAGTAAAGAAAAAAATGTTAATAGTTACTTGCAAAAAATAATATATTTGTTTAGTCACTTACAAAAAATAATCTTATTTGTTAGTCACTTACAAAAGATATATAAAAATAATACCTGACGTCGTACCTTTCCCAAACTGTACCTACTAACTTTTATAGTTTCCGGTATAGGTAACAAAGTTACTATAGAATATAACCATATTGCTATTAAATCATAATGATTATTTATTTTTATTAAAGCAAATAAGAGAAATTAATAATCATTTAGAAACACATACAGAATTTTTTTTTATCAAAAGATATTGTTCTAACCGGGACTCGAATTTTGAAATTTTGTATTGCCAGTAAATCGCGCCACCTAGAGTTACAACTCAATTGTTTTTGAGATATCTTGTAATTAAAATAGATTTCTTTAATTTATCTACATGACGATGAAATTTTTCGAAATTACATGTGTTTTTTGTACCTAAATCGTTCTACTGCAATATTTATTTTTCAATGAGTATATTTATTGTATATCTAAATAATTTATTGAAATTTGTTTCAAATGATAGTGTGTATAATGTCATATCATTGTGTCATTTTTGTTGATTTTTTTGTTATAAAACGTATAAAATATGTTAATAAACAAATAAAACCCATTTTATTTGTGCCAAAGACCATTTTTAAAATTACAAATTTATATTGATTGCTTTTGTTTTGTAATAATTTGGAATTAAAATTATCAGAAAAATTGTAAATAACAATATATTTAAAATGTAATAATTTTAGTTATTTGAAATAAAAAAAACATCTGTACATTTATGGTACTCAGTAGAAATAAGAAAATGGATCCAAGCAATACTTGTATATTTTCCTGATGAGAATTTGTGTAACATATTTAATGTTAAAAAAGTAAAATGAAGTGTATTTCTTAGAAATATATAAAAGTTAGACCGCTGTCAAGTAAAATTATTTATGCTACAAAAAATATGTTATAATTTTTCAAATACATTATTGTCGTTTTTTACCTGAAATCCTAATGTAATAATATAGAGAATTTATAATATGTATATATATATATATATATATATATATATAATAGATATATAGATATATATATATCTATGATATTATTATTATATAATATATATTAATATTTAATTATACCAACCAAAAACATTCATAACTTTTAAAATAATTTGGTTGTAATAGCTCAGAGATAAGGCTTGGTTTTCTAATTAAAATATGCAGCAAAATACCCTGTTTCTAAGTGTGGTTCAGTGATAATGATTACTCAACAAACCTAACACATTGTATAGCATCTAGCTGACCATTTAAAGCCGTACCTTAGTAGTAGAGTTGAGATTAGTACAACATAAATTACTTCCAATTAATACGATACATATCTTTTTAGGTCTATCGGTTTCGAGATGTCTCTCAAAAAGTATTAAAAACTAATTATTGGTCAAACTCTTCTGAGAGAGAATTTATTCATTGTGTTTTTATCGTTGTCACTGAACCGAAAACACTTTGACTAGCATTGGTATACTGTCTATTGATTTAATCGATCACTATATTCAAGTACAAAATTCATAAATATGTAATTCAATTATAAAATTAAAATTAATTAAAGAGTTATCTCTCCCTACTACAATCATCTTTACTGTTTTCATTGATAATCTTTATTACATAGTTATTCAGAAAACAAATATTATTAAATAAAATTTCAAAAATATTTGGACAACATATAATTAAAATAGTTGAACTTAGTACAAATATTTTTTCATTCGAAATGTAGCCTTTTTAATTATTTTATTTAATATATCATTCAGAAACATATCATATTATATTCCTTATACATCTCTTTTTGAACCTTATACTTAATATATTTGACATTTTATATTTATATTTAAACCTATAAGAATTAAGAATTAGTGTGATGTTAGTCAATGGAATATTACATATGTATGTAAATAATAGTTAAATTTGAAAAGCTTATATTATAAAATATTATGAATAGGTTTAAAAAAATATATGAAAAATTATAGATGAATGTTTATTATTTATTAATTAATTACGAGAAATGTAACATATGTAAAATAAATCTATCTATGTATGTAAAAGTAAAATGAAATATATAATAAATGACTATCGTTAAAAATTCTTAATTATTTTATTTTTAATCAATTACATTTTTGTTTTTGAATTTATTAGAATTTTTGGAATCATACATTTTTATTTCACTACCGATCTACATATATAAATGACAATTCAACTACCTCCCGCGCCGTTTAATTGCAGCTTAGTTAATTTTTAATCACTTTAAAGACTCATCTACATTATTGATGGTAAAATTCTTGGCACCTAGATATCTCAAACCAGTGTTTACATCAAAAATATTTTTAATGGATCCAAAATAGACGACAAATTTTATAAAATAAGTCGTCTACTAGCTATGTATACAAATGTCTCATAGATAGTAGAAAAAACTTTACAGGTGGATTCCTACTTTGATAATGAGTCAAAAATGTCCAAGTAACCATGACCTAATATCAATAGTCAAGGAGATTTGCAATATCAAAGTTTGCTTTTTTTCAATATTTCTGACTCATTTTTTGCAAAAAGTTGAACTATCATCGCTTCAATGCAACTCAAATAAAATCTTGTAAAAACAAATACATATTTTCAATTTTTGCGAGGTTTTTATAATTTTATTCGACTTTTCTTAAAACGAATGAATTTCTCACAATCTAAATAAGTTACTGTAATGATACTTTAACTTTTTGCAAAAAATAAGTCAGGAATATATTTAAAAAATGCAAACTTTGATATTGTATATCTTCTTACCAATTCATGATTGCCTGGATGTTTTCGACTCATTATCAAGGCAGTTATCTAGCTTTGAAGATTCTGCTATTAGAAATTTCGACAATTTGATTTCGGCAATTTAATCAAGGCACAGCGCATAGCGTCTTAAATGAGTGTGAGACAACTTGCATAGTTAACCTAAATATTTACTTAAAGTTTTATAAAAAGGTTAAGTACTTAAATCGAACTAAAAATCTATCAAAAAATGTCAGTACAATCAGTGATATTGACATGTTCACAGAACTAAGGTTAGCAGACCACTTCGAAATTTCCAACTCAAGTGTGAACAGAAATAGGACCTATCCGCGACAACTCAAAAGATGTTTTTTCAGGTTTGAGACAATGATATCGCAACCCTCTTTAGCTTATTTACGAAGCAAATGGAACCATAAGAGCCGAACAAGGGATGTCCATCGCAAATCTTTCTTGGTCCAAAGTAAATACGTCAATATGTACGAATTTTTACATTAAATTTATTGTAAAATTGATCAAGAAACTTAAATATAAAAAAAAAACTTTTTTACGATTTTGCACTTATCATTTCAATAAAATGTATGATGTATAATGATTTTTCTATATTCACTATTTTCCTATTTAATCTTTTTTTATAGATTATCAGAACTCGGTTTATTTTTTATGCCTGAAATAATGTGTTTATAAACCATTCGTAGACATCATTTAAGTGTTCGTTTTGCTGAACATTTTTACTTCCTTTTTTTTAACTCGTAGCGTCTGAGGTTTGTTGTCTGCTGAAAAAACTTTGGATATATTTTTAACCCTTTTCCCGTGATGCAATTGAGCTGAAACTTTACGACAATAAAAATGATCTAACAAATTTTCGTTTAAAAAATTTAATAATTATAGTGTAATTTTGGATATTTCGAAATTTAAATGTTTTTTTCAAAAAGCAATCATTATAAATTAGTTAGACGTTTTAACTATGAAAACAATCGTTAGGAAATAATAAATAAATTGCATGTATAATATACGTATAAGAAATATTTCTGTTAACTATTTTTTACAAAGTTCAAATATCTAGACTTTTAAAAAAATTGATGTATCCTCCAATAAAGTGTAACGTGCAATATTTAAAATGATTTATATTTTTAAATGTTTAATAAAAAATATACTGAAAATATACTCATCCCAATCAATCACCTATTTTACATATGTTTTTTTGTACAAAATATATTTGTATAGAATATAACAATGTATTGTAATAAATTTAAATATTTATTACTTTTCACATCTCGATTGACATCTTTTGTTTATTTCATAAATGAAAATTGGAGCAATTCTGTGATTCATCTTGTTTTTCTCAATAAACGCCACACAGCGGTAAAAATAACAACTATTTTCCGCAGACTGCAGAATCTATTGGTAAGAACAGTAAATAATATGTTCGAATTGACCACAGATGGTGCTAATTAGCATCCAATTTATAGTAAATTTCGTATTGTAAGGTTTTCTTGATAATATATTTAAATAATCTTTGAATAACAATTTTTACGTCAAAGTTATAGTACAATGTTGATTTGTAAAAATTATATTATTGATGGATAAGCGTTATCATTGTAGAGATAATTCATAATTATCTCTACAACGATAACCTACCTCTACGCTAGTTTAATAATATTTTTTATTTTACTATGTACTACCTAGGTAAAATATGAAATTACTAAAAAAAGCTCAATTTCTTCCTCACATTAATATTAAATTAGGCGCGTTACTCCTAAATTCAAAGTCAAATATAGATAATTTATAAAAAAGTGAAGTTTACGAAATGAATGTGGAGATTATATTAGTAAATACTTTTATCAGTCAAATTTTTAGTAATCTAGGTACTTAGTCTAAAAGAGCATCGTGGCTGTGTAAAATATATATTTTTTTTGAATTCGCAATCCACGTCATGCATAATCAATCATATGGATAATAATAATTATTTTATATAATGTAAAAATGAACAAGACTAAAACTGCACTATAAATGTGTCTTAAATATTCGTGAGGGAGGACATTCTTCCGCTGTTACCCAACCGCCTTATTTAGTGATTGTTATTCCAACATTCAAAAATTTAAGGGATATATTTATTTATGCTCATGAAATTACCTACTAAACAAATTTACATTTGCATTAAATGACACCTTTGGAATGTACATAGTTGTGAATATACATTTTCTAAAACGTGACATGTTGAGTGAGAGAAATATGGATTATATGGGATTTTTAAAAACTTGTCACCAAAAACCCAAAACGGTAAACAGAAATTGCATCCTGTGTTTGTATGTCTACATAGACCATGATCACTTTTCAACACCCTATAGCAATTTCACTTTTCAATACCCAACAGTAGCTGTACAGTTGCATATAAATCACTTTAAAACAAAGTAGATGGTAGTAGATAAGTAGTAAGTTGGTGTCTACAAATGTTGTTTTGAGTGGCGTCACTATCAAACAACTGAAAGAATTCACATATTTGGGTAGCAAAATTTCCCAAGATGGCCGCTCAGAGGCTGACATCATAAGCAGAATACAACAGGCAAGAGTCGCCTTCAACAAAACATCCAAAATTCTGGAATCCCCCAACATAGATTTAAAGGTTCGGAAAACTTAATTAAAACTCTTGTCTGGAGTGTGCTGTTACATGGCAGCGAAACATGGAGCATCGGCCAGAACAAGGAGGCAGCTCCTGAACAGAATCGTTCAACAAAGAGCGAATTGGATGGGCCATAACACAAGGCACCCAGGCCTGCTTTTTGCCATCGTTGCCAGTAATATTGAAGGCAATAATCGTAGATGTCGCCCGAGTTCAAGCTACGTAGACCAGGTTAAGCTGTAGCACCTTACAAGAAATGAAGAGGCTGGCAGGTGATAGAGAGGAGTAGATCGAATGCTTGGTAGTGATGGTCAAACCGCTATTTAAACTGGTTGTTCACGGTACAGTTATTTGATATTTATATCAAATTGAATAAATATTTGGTAATTGTGATATAACTTTCATCTAGTATACGTTATTGCCCGTCGAATTTGATAAAATCAGTTTACAATTATCAATATAATCAGATTCAAATCTCAAATAACGGTTATTGTGGAACCGGTTAAAATACCATTATTAATGCTTGGTGCAGACTAATCCTAGGATGGAGACCCAAAAAAAACATCGATATTTTGTTACACATTCAAGGATTGTAATGTCGGACCTCCGCTATTGGTGTTCTATTAAAAATTATTATTTGGTGTCAAAACAACATGGATGTCTAAAGGAGTTCTATCAGCACGCAAACCTGTCAATGAAATCTGGAATTTTAATAAAATATAATTTTTTAGTGAATATTATTTGCAAAAAGTACTGATATTATTTTTAAAGTTCATATAAATCAGTTTGCTCCACACATATCTGCTAAAGTGTTTAAATATTACATTACAGACAATATTTTCGTCACAATGATAAAAATATTGACATTTGTCTTGAGTGCTCTGCTAGTAATCACCAAATTAGGAATGTTATTTTAAAAATAGGGTGGAGAAACAGTTGTATCCTAACTGGTAGACGTTATAAATAATTTATGTGCTTTATTTAAATTTATCTAATTTTTTTAAATTAACACAAATTATATACTACTGCCATCTATGAATCTATAGGCATTACACGATTCCTTACAAGTTTGTTGCATGTGTTTTCAATAGATGGCAGTAATAAAATATACGGTGCCGTAATGTTATCAGTAACTACTGAGATTATTAACGATAAGGATTTTAAAATTAAATAAAGATCGATCATTTACAAACAAACTTGCAATTAGTTAGGTTATTTGTAAAACTAAAAATATCTTATAAAACTTTCTTATTTCAGTTAAATGAAAAATTCAAAAATACATTGGAATCATCATCATCAATGTGGATCGTCCAATCCTGTATCCGCAAGTTCTGGGGCATGGGATGTGTGTTCTGTGTATTTTCACTTTTTTCTTCTGAATGTATGTATTCTTCAGGTAGGCCTTACATCTGCAGCTACTTCTCAGGTTAAAATAGCTCTTATTATTGGAAGTTTGCTTTCAGGGGATATTGAAATATATTTTACCCCATGTAATCATTGGCCCCCGGGAGTTCATCATCTTTACTAGTATAAATAGTTCTTTCCATTTAAGAAGGACAATTGTATTAGTGTGTGTAAGCCATGCGTATGACGCACATTGTTTCGTTGTGTTGGTGTTAACGGGTATAAACTCCCGTGTCCCGTGTGCCAATCAATACATTTTATGAACTCCTCCCATCCCTTTATTACATTCAATGATAAGTTATAGTTTCATCACTGTATTTGCTTTTCCGCATTTACGGGTAGCTGTCATCAAAACTGAGTCACGCATGGTTGATTAAATGCAGATCGGTTTGTTATCTAACCACATCAATGCCACCATTTCAATGTCAACATTCACATAGGTACTACTAACTCGATTGTATATCTTCAATGGAAAGACCTATAGGTACTCGTTTTCGGGCATTCAGATATAGTTCTGAATATTGTAGGTTCATTTTCGGTGGTCTTGAAACACATTTTTGCCCCCATGTAATTCATTCGCTCCTGGCAATTCATTATATTTACTAGTACCTTCTCGTTTTGATTGCCTGGTCTCAGACTTTCTGACTCCGTGGTCAATCCATTGAAGTTTCCACCATCCAAAGAAGAAGACGAATTCACAGAAGGATGACTGATTTGATGCTCGTTGTTTTTGCTTTTAGGTACTGTATATCATTTGAGAATTTGTCGTGTCTTTCAATATTATTTTGCACCCTTCTTCAATATCATAAATTAAGAACTTCTGTACTTCATTTATGATGTTGAAGAAAGATTCTAGGCTGAGGCTTATAATGGGGATTATAATGATATAATGTTATTGCCACTCCTTCACGCAATTCCACGATTTTGAAAACAAATAAACAAATCGAATATAAAGATATAGAGATAAAACCCGTCTCAATAGATACGGGAAATTTTCCATCAAAGGGAACAGCGAGAGATATAAATATTGGTTACTGAGACGAAGTTGATAGATTCAAATTTGGATATATTTTGGATGGATATGGATATATTTTGCTTATATTTCTGATTGATTAAACTAATTTGTTTGAATGTCGTATAAATCTGTTTTAAAATAACGGCTTACCTAGCGATAAAATAGGTCTTCATTAAAAGCTTCATTCAGGATGTCCCGTATCTTGACGTTAAGCTGAAATCGGGTGATAGACCAAGTGATAATAGTTATCAGAAAAATATTTAAAAAAAAAAAAAACAGTCAGTTAAAACTGGGCAAATTATTGATTTTGAATACTTGCTTTGGCCAAACGGTAACGTTTTTTCCAAGCTGGGGAAGTTGGCTTGATTTTAGACAAAATTTTACAGAAGCATTATTCAGGATTACATAATAATAATAAAAAAAATAAATATAATGATTTTAAGCAACAGGAGTGAAAAGACCGCCACAGGGTGTAGATTTTTTAGATTTTTTTTAAAAATGCTTTTTAAAATTTTTAAAACACAAGACTTAGACATTCGGCTTAACGTGGAGATACGGGACACCCTGTTTATTAACACGGAGTCGTAGCTGTGGCATATAAAACACTTAAAATTAAATAACGTTTTATTAACTACACAAAGTCCCTGGAAACGAATTTATTAAACGGAGCAATTCTAAAATTCACTCTAAATGTTTCGTAATTCACACTTATTACCTTCCCTGCACTTTTAATCACCCCTAAATAACATGTCTCACAAATACTGATGCACGTTACTTAAATCGCTCAGGTTCGCACTATAAAAGTTCTATCTTTCCGGTAGGTACTTTCATGATTTACTATCGCTGGAATAAAAAAATATTATAATTCTCTTATGGATCTAGGAATGTCAATACTCCACAAAGTACTTTTCATCAACTTTTTAGAAAAATTAAATAAAACACAAGGTTGTTTACTTCGCACTGTAACACTTCTGTAAGGTTAATCACAATTTTTAAATTGTATACATAGTTTTAATTGTTGATTTTGCATATTCTCCAAGAAAATTATAAAATTATGACACATACACAATGTTTCTTTTATGATTTCATATATTTAATCAACCTGTTTTGTCCCTTTAATAAAAGTTCCTACGAAATACAAAGATAATTATCAAACTATGGAGAATTCAGCTATGGTTTATTCAAGCGAGACAGACAACCAAAAAAACGTGCAATCAAAAGTTTGTTTAGTTTTTAATTAAAGCAGAAAAAAAAACATCGCCGAACTTCACTGTAAGAAGTACAATGGATTCGAAGTAAATTCTATAAAATTATGAAATATTTTAAACTTTATTCTTTTATCTTTGGAGAATTTCTTCTTTATGAGGAGAAAAGGAAAAAAGTTTTAATAATTCCCACCTCTCTTTTCCTTATCTCCCGAAGGCTCTACTGAAGACTCGAGATACCTTTTGTCTCCTCTAATGAGGCTTTCACATGCGCTGGTGGTCAACATACCCTCCAAACATCACCGTAATGAAAGCCTTTGTTTGAAGGAAAAGAAATGCAGCCAGTTTAGTCACTCCACGATGTGGGGGTTGAATATATTCTCATTTTTCTTTTGTTCTATATAAATTTTTTAATTATTACTCTAAACTATATATTTTTTACCATAATTGTCCCTTTATAGTGTATGGTATATAAAATGATTTCCGTATTATATGGAAAGATAGGAAGAAGAATAATAGGAAATCGATAAAGTAATTCACATAATTAATTATTAGGAATATGATTTTTAGTCAACAAAAAGTTATATAATAACTATATGACACGCAGAAATAAGCTTACTTTGTAATTAATATTAATTGTAATGTAATTGAACATAGTTAAGTGATTTTTTTAAATTTTTCTTTTAAATAGAGATGCGAACACTTACTATTTTTAAATTAAACTAAACGTTTGTGTTATGAAAATAGGATTAACTAATAGCTAAAAATATAGATTAATGTCCTTCAAAAAAAATGTATATAAAAACGGAATGGGTCTAGACTGGTTGACTCATGCAGAGGCAGCGCAAGACAGGGGAATATGGAAGCACCTTGTCGAGTCTTTGGGCCCCCGATCCTACTAGGACAAGGGGATGAAGATAACGATGATGTCCTGGTAATAAGGAGGGATATATAGTTCATAAAATTGTCAAAGTATTTTGAGAAACATAGTGTTTGAAAATATAGTCGCTCGAAACGGAAAAAATAGATATATTCGATTAAGGTAAATGATAATTTCGTACAGTCAAAATTATACGGTCGTTGAATGGTTTGGGCATGTGTGAAACATGAGCGATGAGAGGATGATAAAGAAAATATATGAGATGAGAATAACAGAAGATGTCCGCGATAAGCCAAACATTGAAGGAAGGCCTTGTCAAAGGATTCAACAACCGAATAGCGTGCATAAAAAGGTGTGTAAAAGTGGAACTCCAGACAGAAAAGTTAGGATCCCATATACCTTTGTATATTAAATTAGTAAGATAGTTTTATTATTGGGTTAAAATTAAATTTCTTTATTAAGTTAATATATTTTATTTTGTAAATCAATAATATCATTTCCATTGTTGGGTTATCATAGTTGTTTTCCACCTTTCTACGAGAATATTTATTCTGTTAAAGAATTTTTGTAAGTTTGATGCAAAAAATGTGTAAAGCGATGTTTTAACCTCGTTTTTTATACATTTTTTCCATCAATTTTTTTTGTGACCTTAATAAGAGATGGGACGATCAAGGTTTGGAGAATAAGGTGAGTGTTTAATAACATTCCGATTGTAATTAATTAATGATAAATTAATAACTAACGTTGGGTCACCTTAGTGAGGAATCCTGGTACTCGACACTTCGATCTCAAGGCTTATAGAGTACCGGGTTCTATTAACCCCTTGCTCTTTCATCTGACGTAGCAATAATGCGAACCAGAAAGTTGGTTTTGGTTTTGATAAATTTTGAATGACCTGGTGAAACACTATCAAACATCTGTTTGTCAAATCAGATGTATCTTTATTATGAGTAGTGTTTAGCTTCGTCAACTGCTCATAATATCAATCCTTTTGTAATTTTTTGATTATGAAATAGAAGCTCACAATGAACAACAGCCTTGCAACCCTTCCAATTTCGGCTTTCGAAGTGGTCAGTAGGGCTTTCTTAGGATAAGACTAATGTCTTTTTTAAGTCACGTTATATGAAACTATCATTTTTTCATCTCGTGTCACTAATCAATGCAAAATATATTCGTGCTTTTGTCTAGCACTTAAGCAAACATTCTGATGAAACACGACGCATTAAATTCGCAACTGGTGAGGAGTCATAAAATCTATAAATTAAATCGTCATAAAAGAGTCATAAAATCTATAAATTAAATCGTCATAAAAGAGTCATAAAATCCATAAGCGAAATCGCTAAATTATCCCTACGAGTTTTAGATGCCTCACCACAGTTGGTTGGTCGAATTTATTCTTCAACATAATCTCTCTGGTATTTTGACGTGGCTCAGCGTTAGCTAACACCATCAACATCATCTTCAAACTTCGAAGGAAGCCCGGTTCTGGATTTTTCCGCCAATGAAAAACTTAAGTGTTCTCCGTAGGTCTTCGGTAGAAGCTATCGCGGTATCTTCTTCTTCTTTTTCCTCAGCCTTCATCTCTCCACTGCTGGATATAGGCCTCTTCCATACCCTTCCATCCTTCTTTGTCATTTGCTAGTTGTAGCCATTTCTTCCCCCCCCGCCTATTACGGTGTATAGGTATAGCTTTTACGAAATTTGTAAACTGAACAGCGACAAAAATGCAATTTTTTGACAGAAATTTAACCCTAGAAAGCTAACGTTCGGGCGTACCCCACTAAAGCTAACCATCCGTCGAAACGACGGGTACTTGAAAAAGTAATTTTTTTGCAAAATATATAAACTTTATGCACGTGATATTTTACATTATCGTTAATTAAAAGGTTTTTCAATAAAAATACGTCTTATAAATTAAACTTGACTTATTTATTTAAGAATTACAGTAAAATTTTTAAAACTTCTGAAAAAAAGATCTTTATTTTTTCATAAACCTTAACATATAAAGTCAACTAGAAAAAATAATATAACGTTCTACGTTTTGGCATTTTATGGCGCATAAGATTATATAAAAAAGTAATTTTAATATAAAAGTTATTTTTATTTAGCGCATGTGGTACAAAAATCAATCTTATGTTCATCACATATCGCTGCCCTACATTTGGCACAAATAAATAATTT
>JADDOH010010828.1:0-17367 GCA_016648135.1 Agrypnia vestita | reverse complement strand
TATATATATTTCAATATCAGCACCTGTAAACCTGTATAGGATCCTAGAAACAAGAAGACTATTCCCTCTACGCCAAGCACATACAGAACATAAGCCCTTTCAAACTAGTTCATCTACGCCGTATAGTGATATCACAAGCAGACATAAACAATACAATTAAAAGTATGCTTGCGTTCTCCCCCACCTTGGTGGAAATATTCGCATTCGTATTCACCGAATAGTAGGCCTGATATTCGTATTCATGAAGGTAGTATTCGTTGCATCAAGGTTATTATATTTACAAGTATGTTCAAGTTCCCCCACCTTGGTGGAAATATTCGCATTCGTATTCACCGAATAGTAGGCCTGATATTCGTATTCGTGGAAGTAGTATTCGTTGCATCAAGGTTATTATATTTACCAGTATGTTCAAGTTCCCCCCACCTTAGTGGAAATATTCGCATTCGTATTCACCGAATAGTAGGCCTGATATTTGTATTCATGAAAGTAGTATTCGTTGCATCACTCTCAATAATAAAATCATATAGATAAATAATTACGGTAACTCATAAAAATACGATATTACTTATATTAAACGAACAAAACAAAACAATCTGTCATATTAGTAAATAACGTGATCACGGAAGACCGTAGGTTAACTACTCCTGAACAAACCGCGAACTGCCCACAATAATGGCAAATGTTGTAGAAACATTTCAAATATCTAATATTGAATGAGTAAAAACAATGTCATATGAATAACTATCGCGATTACGGATGGCCGAAGGTTAACCACCCCTGAACACACCGCGAACTGCCCACAATAGTGAAAAATGTTCTAGAAAACATTTCAAATATATAATATTGAATGAATTAAACAATGTCATATGAAAACTATCACGGCTACGGAAGACCGAAGGTTGATCTGATCTAACCGTAAACGACCCACAATAATGGAATATGTTGTAAAAAAAACATTTCAAATATCTAATATTGAATGAATAAAAACAATGTCATATGAATAACTATCGCAATTAAGGAATATATATACAATTCGAAACACGTCTTTATAAGAACTTGATAGGAACAAATCGTGTTTTCAACGATTGCCTAATGATACGCAATACAAACATGTAACGAGTTCAAATAAACCACACATTCATGTTTTAATAAAATAAATATAAAATCCAGATGCATTTTTAAAATATATTATTTGTAGGGAATTCCTCGTACGATTTGAATTTATATCACGCTTACAATCGTGATATCAAAACATATAATTAAATTCTCCGAATTATCCCCAAAACAATACAAATCATATAGAAATCCGTGTATTCAATCGCCAGCATAGATAACAAAGCATTCGTTAGCATAAGAATACATCCGCCCTGAAGAACCTCTCGCACATTCCGAACCTCGCGACATTGAATATACATAATTATTCTGAATTTTAAAATCCCACAAACAAACACGAAACACCCTTCGTCAGTAAAATATTCCATTTTAAAGCCTTTATATCTTTGGTAATATATGAATATCAAATTTAAATGATTTTTCATATGAACAGCGACAGAATTATATATTTCATAAGCGTTATGCAATAATTCACCCGCTGGAATTATCACAGTCGCCATATTACGATTTCTTGTATATTGAATCTGAAGCGCGTATAGTAATAATTATCCCTAGGCCCAAAATACGTAACAAAACAATCCACAACATGTATCTTGTTCAAATAAACCACATAAATACTCCGATCCCAATTATTTCCAAACAATACAAATCATATAGAAATCCGTGTATTCAATCGCCAGTATAGATAACAAAGCATTCCTTTGCATAATTGAAAGTTACACAAGTATTAGGAAAGAACGCCCGCTGGATCATCACGCAAAACTATGAATCACTAAATCTGATGAGCGCCTAGTAATATAAGGCTCCAAATATGATACACACAAAAGGCAATAGGAATAAATAACATTGGAAATGCTCATCTGTTCACCGTTCCAACTCTCTTTGAATTATTATCAACCTCTGGCTTTTTCCTCGATCCAGCCAAATTATCCTCCCCACCTCGGACTCTCCTCGACAAAGCCTCCGCCGACCTTCAAGCTGAAAACTCAAGTGCCGCCTTCCAATTTGTAACGCCCAAAAATAGTCCCTATCTCGCGCCATCTTTGATTCCAACCAGCGTGCAAAAGCCAAAGTCTAACTCTGAGAAAGCCTCTGATTGGCCGAATTCGTTCCGCGGACAAACGTTCCTGACTGGCTCGCTTCATCAGAATCATATAACATAAAGCCCGCTTTACACGCCCGCGTGCAGAAACAATAACGCTCGCCCGCACCTACTTATCCGGCAGACATCTAATTATAGAGTATTTAACGGTTTGTGAAGCTTCTCCTTACTATAAACTTTAGCAGATAGATATTTTCGTATAATTTTTCAGCAATGTCTACTTGAACAGGCCAATATCGTTACATGTCCTCGGATACATATGTAGAAATATTAAACAATATTTCGTAATTCTGTCTGTCAGGCCATACAGTTAGCCGTAGGAAATAATATTTCCTGTATCTGTCTTTCCGCCATACAGTTGGCCGTCACTCGGAAATATTCAATAATATTTCTTATATCTGTCTTTATGCCATACAGTTGGCTACACTCACCACCCCGGTCTATCGCAACAGCGATTTTCTCGTTTATTGAAAATAAACATGTGACAAAGTACATTCATATATGTCAATATTTAGGTTCTTACAATGATTTGTAATAATTTAAAACATGTCACAGCTATTTTATTTTCATAAATTTTCATACATAAATTTGTTCACAAATTTATCAAAGCATAGGACCCGTCCTTACGGTCCTCAGGGTGGTGATGACGCACCGGCGTCCTGCCCGGTCGCCCGTGAATAAGATGACGTCACAGGTCCACCTTGATCGGTGTCCGCTGCGAACCATGGAACTCGGCAATGTCATCTTCTTTTAGGAGGCTCTTTTCAGGGCTATCATTCATCCTGTCCGTTACACCAGTAATAATGAATAATTATTCGAATAAACTTTTTTAAATTTTGAGGTTAATTTCTGTCGCTGCTCAATCGATATGTTTAATTATGAGATGTCAAATGTTACATATATGCGACTACTGTAAGGCTCGTTCGTTTTTTACTCCCTTTATATTAACTCGTGGCATCTGCTTGCTTACTTGCCTGCTTGCCGTCGAAAAAACTTTGGATCTATTTTTGACCCTTTTCCCGTGATCCAATCGAGCTGAAACTTTGCAAGCAGACTCGTGGCGACGATCAAGAAGATCTATCAAATTTTCGTTAAAAAATAATAATAATTGTAGTATAATTTTGAATTTTTAGAAATTTTAATGGTTTTTTCAAACTGGAATCATTACAAAAGTTTGATTACTACCAACGGCGCCGGCGGCCCGAAAACGTGACGGAATATTTAAAATTTGAATTACTCCGTCGGTAGGTATAATAGGAACTTCACTACGAATTTCGAAAATTTATGACAATTGCTCACAGATGACAGCACACTTCGGTTTTTTGAGAAGAAATCAAATAATAAAGAGATACTATGCTTGTGGTGTATAGTGTTGTAAACATAGCAGTGTAGTGTTGGTCCTGACGAAGAAACGGGTACGTCTCGAAACCGGTAGATCTAAATTATGGTAATGGTTTGTACTAATTAAACTAACACTGTTATAATGTCTAACCATAACGTTTGATCTACCTTAGTAGGGGGTGGGGTCTGAGGTGATATAAAATCACTGCGTGATAAACCGGCCGGGAGATCTCAGATCTACGCATGCCCGCGGTTACGCCCTCCCCTAGGTACAATCAAAACGTCAGGTGACTGACTGGGACACTGATATTCCAAGGCGGATGAAGGGATATAAAAAAAATCAAAACAAGTTTAAAAGTAACTATATCGAGCAAAGTGGCAATTTATATGAAAGGAGAACATTAATTGTACAAAGATTCTTAGCCTAAGAAAGAAAATATTCAATATGGGTGGTGCAAAAAAGGTGGAATAACAGTGAACGTAACCTAAAGTTCGCGAGGAAATGAACAATTCTGTGTCGGGAGGCACTTGAAGTAGGATCGGTGAGCGAAGTAAACAGAAAAAAACAACAATGTCTTTGGCGGTGAAAACCTGTTACGGAGAGCCCGGCGGTTGTCTTCTTTTTCGTGCTTCTCTGGGTGGGCTGCGTCGTCGTGGTCCTCCTCTGGCTATGCAGGTTTCGTCAGCGGCTGCGGCATCGGCGTCGTTCTCGTACATTCGGCGGTGCAATCAGACGTCGGTTCCTCGTCAACGGGTACACTGGGCGTCGCGGCGGTCTGACTCGACACTTGAGTCGCGTTCTAGTTCGGACGTCGCGGTGCTGGCGCGGCTGATACTGCTGTCCAGCCTCGTTTCCTTCGAGAGCCACCAGGGTATTCGGCCGGACCGGGATTAAGGGTCAGGCTAGAGTTCCTGGTGTCTCCGACTCCCACTACAACTTTCAACTCTCAACTGCTCAACTGCCATCTCAGCGGCCGGTTCCGCCTTATATACACCTTTCGCTGACCTGAGGCGTGGTCGGCGGTAGTAGGGGGGGCATCCCTTAGCTTTCTCTGGCTAGGGTGGTGGTGCCTGCCTTCCGATTGGGCCGCTCCGGGTCCACCCTCGTCGTCCATTGGTTGCCTTTGTTCATCCCTGGTCCCGACTGATGCTATAAGTCGTGGGTCTCTTCTCTGTTGCCGGCCAGCCCTCCATTGTTTTCTCACTCGCTGCGCCACAGCCGCAGCCCCAGTGGCTTGTATAGGCCTAAACTGTTTGTCAATTCTCGCGAGCGCTTCGTTATCACTATTTCATACCTACTACCCCGTCACCATTTCTATCTCACTTTTACTTACAAAAAAAAGATTGAAAAAATGAATTAAACTTAAGGAAAATATTACAGTACAAATTTGCAAACACAAATTCGCATCAACACTTATTACCCAAAAAACAAAATTGCTTACATATACATACTTAACTAAATCGACACGCCAGATAAACATATTTTTATCGACCAGTCATTTCTACCATTATTGACTAATTACATGGGATTGATAGGGTTTCATTAGGTCACAGTAAAATTCCTTAAGTATACATTACAATATCAATCTTATTATTAAGTCATCAATTTGATTCTTTGTTAGTAGGCCTCCCAATATTTAACGTTATTTGTACATTACATCATTACCGGTCAATCCTTATCATTAACGTTGATTATCCTCTCCGACACATCCACCAAGTTATTATTATTTTTTTTTTTTTTTTTTGAATAAACCGAACGGTATTTAAAATTTACCACTACGCATATTCTCTTCCTTTCTTTAAATTTTTTTTTTTTTAACAATGACAAAATTTACTTGATACTTGGTTTTATTTTTAATTTTAGCTTAAATAAAACAAGCCATCATACTTCTTAGTTGGACCAAACATAATTATCGATATGTGACATAAAGATACAAAACAAAGGGCTAAAATTATATAGACATCGTGGCATTTCTTGGTGAATCAATTAACATAAAAACTTATTTACACGGGATACATGCTTCCAGCGGGTCCCCTACTGTTAATGTTCTGTATACTTTACTTATAATAGTTCGGTGACTTTGTCTTCGTTACCGATGTACACCTATTACTAGAAATATAAAATTTAAAGCCAAATGCCCCTAGTGTATAAAAAGGATACATATAAATTATAATTGTCCAGGTAGTGACAGAGGGCCGGTTGTTTCAAGTTCGATCAAAGTAAGCGGTCGACCAAAGCATAGATTTTTACGAAAACGGATCGTCTGATTGGTGGAGAACGTAAAAATCTATGCTTTAAAAGAACGCTTACTTTGATCGAACTTGAAACAACCGGCCCAGAGAAGTGGGCGTGAATTAAAATTATAGGCGATGCAAAAATTCACCTCCCAACATGTTTGCATCCTTCGGATACAATCTCATATGTACTTATAACCTAATGCATCGGTACTTACAATTATTCTAACACAGCATTTACTTATTTGCAATTAATTAAACTATTTTTTTTCAATCCCGTATGCACATTTTCGTCTTTCCTTTCCTATCAGCTTTATGTCTTGAAAGGAATTCGTACGATTACAAAAACCACAAGCGGTCGCTTGATATTAAACGAGGCATATCGAGTGATACATATTTTGCGAACAACACAACAAATAATCAACTACAAATCAAATATTACAATTAGTATAAAAATATGTTTTTAAAATTCATTCTGCAGACAGATTTCAAAAGACTAAAAAACTGAAATCTTATATCTCGTCAACTGTGTTACCTGGATATCCACAATCGTTACATCTTTTCACGAGATAATGTTCTATTACATTTGGTTGTCAATATCAAACATTAGGAAAATCATAATCGATAGCTTGCATAATCTCTGATAGATTAACGCTCTCCTTAATAAATAATATAAACTAATGAATTAACATTATTTCTAGTAGTCGCTCAAACTAACAACTACCGGGACAATCCTCTTACATTACATTAACAGTTTAAAAAGCACAGTAAAAAAAAACTACACACATAATCAATTTAATTTCACCTACATTGGACATACCGTCGTCGGCAATAATACAATCAAGTTTTTTCCTTTTATTACGATCAATACATTTTTTATTATTTGCTACAAGTTAGATTAATTCGGGATGATTTCGTTATTATTTCAAATTGCAATGTCCCGTTCATTTCGGTACTTAACAATAGAATACAAAATAAATGAGATAATTACATATAAAACGATTAACATCCACCTGCAGAGATGACATGGGCTATTTAAATTATCGTTACATTGCTTAAATTAAACGTATCGGTTGCTATCATTAATTAGGTACATATTACACCGGAAAGAAATCGGGTGAAATACATTAATATTATTAATTACCACTTTGCCTCAATTTCTAGTTCAGATTACGGAGGCTACGCCAGTCGTTTTAGAAGTTACAATATCTATTCCCAGTGCCGTCTATTAGTGCGATCGATTATTCTTGAATATGTGCAAACACTCGTTATTCGCGTTACAATATTACCCACAATTAGCGCTTATCTTATTGATAGGTATGTCTACCTTCTTAATTGATTGACCCCTGTTATCTTTATTGATAATGACCGCCTGGTCGTGCGTTGCGGAATCCTCGCGCCCTTGTGTCGGCGGCCCATATAATAATCATAATACTTTCATATAATTTATACGATCATACATTTCGCGGAGAGAATCGCTGAAGCCGTGGAACCAGTATTTCAGCGCTTTCTAAAACATCTCTATTGTCTGTCGAGGACAATAGCAAGCTTAATGCGACGACTTTCGGAATTATTATCTTGCTTTTCTAAAAAAATGTCTTTCAAAACAATTGGCGACGTCTCTAACAAAACGCAGCTTTCTAAGCTATTGTTCTACGTGTTAACATTTGGCCAAGATGTTCTTTCCATTGTTTAATACGTGGTTAGAGATATATGTCTCGCTGCAAAAAAAAAGGTTTCCCGTTTTTACCCTTCCGAGATGTTTCCTCAGAACGAAAGGGTGCGAACGTATTGTTCATCCTAACAAAAGGCCGTGCACTCTTAATGTCCTCGGCGATGTCCAATGCCCTCGGCATCCCTAACTTTCTAATTTCATTGTTTCGTATTATTTTTATGGTGGGCTATCCTAAGGGCGATCGTCCGTCGCAATGTTATTTTTTTAAACAACAGGTCACATATTTCGTCCTCGGACAAAAGATCGAACATGCCGGGGCTCTTCTGACCGTGACCACATGGCGCATAATTTTTGAAGCCATGGGCGCTTCGATCTCGGTATTGCCCTAGGACAAAATTAATAACTTGGTTCGCGTCATATTCCGGTACATCACGTTAATGCTTAAAATAATAATGATCGTATACTTGAACATATGAAATGGAATAGAAAAGATTTTCATTCTTAACAAGACGATAGTTTTAATATTTTAATAATATGCATTGATTATAACAGTTGTTTATAATCTGACACACTTATATTTGTTGTTGGCACTCCATATACGTAGATATACCTATCTCAATGAAAGAACATCACCTTTCTAAAAGTCCTACCTATAGATCAATAAATAATGTATTACGTCTATGCCTTGCTCGTGTCTATGGTCGGCGGACGCTTGACAAACGTCATTTACTAATTGTGCCTTGTCGTGGCTAGAGAATACGGGAACCATGAACCGTGCTGTCCGGGATGTCCTTGAATTCAAGCCCGAGCCAGGGTCTGCCGCCGAGAGCGGCGATGAAGAGCTCTACACTGATGTAGACGTATCCCATCCTGACGTCAAGCAGGAGTGCTCGGAGTACTCTAGGAAGGCAAACCAGCACGCCGGTGAGATGGTGCTTCATTATTGATTCATTTTCAGTGATGTGAAATGCGCGCAGCTGATGTGACCATTTAAAATGGATGAAGTCTAAATTGAGATTACCAATTTCGTCAAAAACCAAAAAGCAGTTTTTTAATTAGGATATCTTAAGCGCTTGTTCAGACACAGCGGGAACCGTGCAGTTTAAGAATCGCGTGGGATCCGTGCGGGTCTTATTTACCTAGGTTTGTATGTGATCGTTCAGACAACCGTGCGGTTAGCCAACCGCCGCGGTGCTCGCAACTCAACCGCTAGAAAATAGATCCGCACGGTGTCCGCATGTTCCTATTACTATGGAGCCTTACGAGAGCGTTCAGTCGCGTTGCGGGCACCGCACGGTTCCATGCCACAACAGGAGCACGCGTGGATTATATTCTCCTTTACTCAAAGCGATCCATAACCATAGTTATGGATCGCTTTGACACCGAACTTTTTATTGATGAGGAGGAGAAAAGACCTGTAATATGGGATCTTCAGTGTGAGGATTACTCAAATATGCCAAAAACCAAGCTTGGCAGGAGTTGGTGGAGATATTTGGAAATGGTGGAAAAAAAAAGTATTTTAGGGAAGTAGGTATTTATTCACCAAAAATGAACTGACAGAATGATATTTTTACGTCTTGCCATGGAACACGGCCGTCGTTAATAAAGTAATGAGCGAACATATCTCTGATATTCAAAGATGGAGAACGGCACCGGAACTGTCAAACTGACGTTTATTTTCGCGCGCACAAATCGCTTATTAACCGCGGGTGTGTGAACAGATGACACAAATCGCGTGTTTTGAAACGCGATTCTGAAACTGCACGGTTCCCGCTGTGTCTGAACAAGCGCTAAAACTTACAATACTTTGACCGCTCTGACGGTCTCGCGAGACGTCATCCCACAATTTCAGTGCCAGTCACTATGGAAGTGTAACAAAAGTATAATAATTTCAGTTGCAACGAGGTTCAAATTATGTATGGTGTTTTGGGAAAAGCTCTATAAAACACTCCTTTTCGTGTGAGTACTATTTTATAATTAGCTTAAATTATGAATTAAATCAATTCAGTGCGCTGAACTTAAATATATTACACTAGCTGTTCGTACCAGGCGCTACCCGGGTTTAAGATTTAGCTAAAAATTAGTTTGTGGGGGACAGTCCATTGCTTTGCAAAGTCTCTAATAATTTTTCCATTTAATTTAGGCTGAAATGGAAGGAACGTCCAGTGAGGAAAGGTTGCTCGTGTTACCTGCCGTGTCCTAAATAATAAGTATGTAAAAATTGAGTCAGATCGGTCAAACGGTGTAGAGTTATTTGTACAGAAAATATATACCACAGGGGAGGGGGTGGAGTAAAGAGGAAGGGAGAAATGTCACTCAATTTACTCGTCTGGTCCAAAAGAAAAAGTGTGCAAAATTCGAATCAGATCGGTCACACGGTGTAGTTTTGTACAGAAAATATACCAATATACCAATGTGTGAACGCCGTTGGGCGATTTTGGCCGACGTTGGCGCTTGATCGAAGTTGTCCCAATATGTATAGGGCCCATAAGAACCTGAACTCGATTTCTAGGGCCCTACTTTAGTATTTTTACATTTCAACTCCAGTATTTTATTTATTTCACTTTGTGTTCCGCACGGGAACTGATAAATTTTGCGCGGTTCCATCAAGCCTGCTTCCGAAGGCCGAGGTTGTAAGTCACGGCCCGCTTCGGAGACAACACAGTGCTAACACCTCCATGTAGTGCAGAGCCTTCCGCTTTGAATGCGAAATGCCTCATAGAGAAACGTCCGTCGCGGGGGTCCAGAAGCGCAGGAGATTGCAGAGGCTGGCTTGTAAATTCTCAGCCGCCATCTTTACCTACATGCCTCATAGAGAAACGTCCGTCGCGGGGGTCCAGAAGCGCAGGAGATTGCAGAGGCTGGCTTGTAAATTCTCAGCCGCCATCTTTCAAGTAGGAATCCGTATAGTGGGCAGGATAGCAGTAAAAACACAGATGAAAGCGGTCCAGAGGGCGTCTAAGTCACCGCACGTAATGTGCAACAGGTGACCGCCGGTAGCAAAACTATTTATTATATATTATCTTTACAAGTGATAAAAGATTACACAACCGCAAATTGCGTCACAAAACCAATGGCCGTTGGCGTCTGCTCCCCCACTCTCTACCCAACGCGCGGCGCGACTGTCGCCGCCTCACGGTAACTGTCGCAACGCGCGGCGTGCGACCGCCATCTTACGGTGCTCTGGGGAAGTAGGCCGGGCCCGCCCTAATTTAAAATCAAAAAATAAATTATAACATGTTTTGCCTGAGCCCACGGGGTCAGAACTGTGTCACCTGATATAGCCTGACCTTGCAAAGGCTTGTGACACAGTCAGTGGACCTGCAAGATCCTACATACTTAGAAACTGCATCAAAAAGTCAACCGTGAAGGCTCGAATCTTAATCAGGTCATAAAAAATAGAAAACGTGATTTTACGAGATTCTAAATTATACCATTAGATAGATCTCAACCAAGCGCATCCTTCGGTGATATTTTCAAGTATGTCGGATAGATATTAATTGCGTAATAGGCGGCCAAAATGCCGCCACAAATAAAGCGCACTAGCTAACTTTCAGACACGCAAAAACATATCACTCCCATAGATGTTCACATGAGGAACACAATAAAAAATGTTTCAGCTCGCTAGGACGTCTGTAACGTCCGTAATCAGAGTTCAAAAATATTCGCTGGTGGCCCCACTCAGCCGCACGGCGACATCATGGCGCCGGGTTTTTTCCATTACCCGCGCGGGCTGCGTACATACAGGCGGCGCGGTCAGGCCAGTTTATCGGGGCCCACGCGAGATATTTTACTCTCAATCAAACATTTTTTATTTTAATTTCTACTTTACAATACCATACAAAGGACTCATTTGGCACATTTAAATACTTATGTATTTTTACTTCCTCGCCTCTTCGAGGCAGGACATTTACATAAATTCCATCAAAATAGCGGCCATTCTATGATAGTCCGCGGCGCTCCGCGCGATTTAAAAATGATTTTATTCCCATCGCGCGAGCTTTCCCTGTATATCAAGACCACGAAACATCAATTTTATTCAATATTACATTTACAAATGTCTTATCTAATTCTTAAATATTTCATTCTTAAGATATTTCATTAAATATTTCATCAAACTTAAATATTTCATTTTCTTAAGTATTTCAAATATTTCAACACTTTATAAGGTAAGACCAAAAAGTGCAATTTCTTCGTGGAATTTTTCCAACGCCCTCCGTCGGAGATGTCAACACATCGCGTCGGTGCAGTATCCTCTCAGCTAGGATCGCAACGCCGGGTCGTTGCCCGCGCCGACTATCCGCTTGGAGGCGAGGTGGGTCCCCACGTACGGCATTCGCCCATACAACGGACCTGGGCCCCAGAAGGACCAACATTCACGACTTCAGATGGGTCATCATCATCATCATCATCACGTCGTCATAATTCTACCTGTCCGATACACTTTGGATACGGTTTAAAAGAGGCTAATTATGGGGGATCTTATAAAGAGGATAAACGTTATGTCATCTGGACGTAAAATGTGTGGTTAGTGTCGGAAAAAAGCAGCCCACATTTCATACCATAGATAATATGCTTACTAGAGATTGATCGTTCATTAATAATATTTTCATCATCAACGATTTAACAGTTTAGAGGCCGTAAAGAAAAAATCCTAAACAAACATGAATAAATGAAAATAGCTTCTTGCTAGCAACTCAAGCATTTTATATCAAATGGTATTTTAATTTCATACTGGCCGCAGGAATCCAAACTGAATTTTTCCATGTTTGCAAATAAGCACAAACATTTTCCCTTTCAACAATGAAATTTAGACTAGAGCCGTACATAAGTTGGCGTTAAATGATAAATATTTTATTTACAGGTCTCTCGAGAATACAAGATTCTTCTATGGAAAATTCAACTGCGTCTTCGCCCGCCTCTGGAAAGCCGCCGGGATTGGAGACAGATTCCAATGTTAGAAAATCCTCAAGCAGGTGCAGTCTTGCTATCGCTGATGAGAAGATGTTTTCATGTTCGCAGTGCAATTATTCATGCAACACGAAGTCACACTTAAAAAGCCATGCTCTTACGCACTTTGGGGAAAAATTATTTTCATGTTCGCAGTGCAATTATGCATGCAATCAGAAGTCACACTTGAAAAGGCACGCACTTACGCACTCTGGAGAGAAACTGTTTTCATGTTCGCAGTGCAATTATTCGTGCATTCAGAAGTCAAATTTGAAAATACATGTGCTTAAACACACTGGAGAAAAACTGTTTTCATGTTCGAAATGCAATTATTCGTGCAACTGGAAATCAGACTTAAAGAAACATGCTCTTACGCACTCTAGAGAAAAACTGTTTCCATGTTCGCATTGCAATTATTCATGCAATCGGAAGTCACACTTGAAAAGACATGCATTAACGCACTCTGGAAAGAAACTGTTTTCATGTTCGCAGTGCAATTATTCTTGCAATTATAAGTCAAATTTAAAAGTACATGTGCTTAAACACACTGGAAAACAATTGTTTTCATGTTCACTAGGATGCAAATAGTTATGTGATAAAGAATGTCTATTAGTCCGCAGACTAATTTAAAGTCTTTACGACCGGGAACAAAATGAGGAGATCCTGTAGCTGTAGCTTTGGTCCTTAAAATACACTGCTTCTGGTGTCTGATGATATTTAATATAAAGTAATCTGGAGAATTGTCTGACCTTGGATAAGGACCTGAAAAAATGAATATTCTATTTTACCGAGCTCAAAACCCGAGCCTTAACCGAATCGAAGCGTCGGCATTAGAATAAACTAAAAGTTGTAATTGACAAACACCACCAAAATTTTTATGATTCATTGATGTTTAAATAATAAAATTAATAATTATATTTGATGACAATGAATCATACTAGGTGAATTCACAAATTCATATCAGTTATTCTTAAAACTGTCTTCATAATATGATTTTTAATTTATTTTTATTTTGACTTATGTTTTATTTTGCAAAATCTATTATGTGATCTCTATTCTACGCGCATGCTTAAATGTTATATCGGCAATATTAAAAATGTAGTAAGTGTATTAACGTAATATTTCTAGGAATACGTAGTGATAGAACCAAAAAGGTTATCTTGGTAATATATATATATAAGACGAGACTAATAGTTCAATGAATAAACTCGTCCATTAAATTTTGATAGGCGTTATTTACTGCAAATTAATCTTGCCAGAGAGAAAAATTTTGATAGAAAGGAATGACAAAAAAATAGTTGATTGAGTAAAATTTATGTGACTGAGAAAACATTGTTTTTTCTTTAAGATAAGTGTGAAATAGTCTAATATATGAACTTTAAAAACCTATTATGTGAGTTAATCAACGTGAATAATTCACATTCAAGTCAAATTCGACATGGTAATATATTTTATCGTAAAACCAATAGGGACCAATAGGCTCCACATCAGCTCTTAACAGACTGA
Organism: Agrypnia vestita; assembly: GCA_016648135.1. Classification (NCBI taxonomy): domain Eukaryota; kingdom Metazoa; phylum Arthropoda; class Insecta; order Trichoptera; family Phryganeidae; genus Agrypnia; species Agrypnia vestita. Next base: position 3,445 of record JADDOH010010828.1, on the reverse strand, counting down.
GTGGACCATCGAATCAACATTAAGACGGTAATCTTTTATACGCCTGAAAAAATATTATTTAATTAACGATCAGAAAAAAAAACAGATCAGAAAAAAATTTAAATAAAAAACATATATGCAAACACCCAGTAGACACATAATATAATCATGAAACTGTAAAATGCATATTTTAACCTTGTACCTGTAATACTCTTGCTTTATACACGAGTCTTCTGATTCTCATTGAGTAATTAAAATAAACTGTTCCCATATTTGAAATGTAAAATGATATTTATTATTGTAAAAATAACAAAAGAAAGTTATTATTACTATTATTGATAATGGGCAATCAGCTTAAGCTGATAGGTCCATATCACTGTCTCTCATTTGAATATCCAGCCTATTCTTAAATTGGTTAACACTGGCTGCAGACACAACGCCCTCAGGCAAACTGTTCCGCATATTGACCACTGTGTTGTTTAATGCACGCTTTCTTGGGTTATACGAGAACTGAGACTTGTTCAACTTCAGGTGATATCCTCGAAGGCCAACATTAGTGTTTAATGCAAACATATCTGTCATATTAAGAATATTGTAGTAGCCCGATAGAATCTTGAATGTGTCGATGAGGTCACCTCTTGCTCGTCGCTCCTGAAGAGTGACCAGTTTCAAGACTCTCAAGCCTTTTCGCATATTCCAGGTTTTTAAGACCCAAGGGCAATTTTGTGGCTCGTCTCTGAAGTTTTCCAGTAAAACTACGTCTTGAGCAAAATATGGATTCCAGATCTGAGAGGCATATTCGAGGAGAGGCCTCACATATGTCTTATAAATAGTTGTGAATAGTGGTACCGTCAGATGTTGGAGTGATGGAATGGAAGAAACAGTAAAATCTCGTATATTCCAAATTCAAATAATAATTTGAATTATGTGAAATCCAAAATCCAAGGGACAAACATAAGTTTACTGCGCAAGCCGAATGAGCCCATTGAATCGATGGTTCGAAAAGGTGCAAATTTTGTTAGAAAATAAATATTATCAACGCAAACTCACCATGGGGATGAGGCAGAGCTTCTAAGTGTCGATATATCAAAAAATTAACCGGCGTGTGGCAACGGAGAGCGGATGGAAGGAGGCTTTACAGGAGACCGTCAACAGTGCGCATTGGCAATTTACAAATTTTATTTAAAAAAAATAGAACTGTGTGATAAAAAAAATATTGATTCATAGCGCAAGGATTATCTTGAATTATTGGGATTTGAAATTTGATTCCGGATTGAAATGAATACCAAAAAATACACAATTATACATCAAAATCTGAAATTATACAATTCTTTCAGAATAATCAAACCTCTAAAAACATTCAAGTTACCCGCTACTCAGTCATATTTATTTTTAAATTTACAGAATTTATTAATAATTTATTTGTTTATATAGAAAATATGAACGTGATCGGAATGTCGCACACAAAACGAACGCAACATGGTTTGGGCATATTGAGCGAACGAACGAGGAAAGAATGGAAAGAAAGATACATGACGCAAGTGTTGGCGCCAGAAAGAGAAGAAAAAATGCGGAAGGAGCCTCAACAATCGTCGAGCTTCCATTCGAAAATATACGAATTTGGGTGGGCAAGAGTTGCGTGTCAAGACAGAAGAGTGTGGAAATAGAATTAACTGCCAAATATGTCAATCATTGGTCCAACACAAATTATCGCCCGTGGCAAGGGGTAGGGTTGGATTTGATAAACAATAAACAAACTTTCACCAGTAGGTACTCATCTTTTTTTTTTAATGAACTGTACCATTCGCACGTTCAGTATAGTGAACTGATCAAAAATACCAGTTCGTTCATGAGCGACGCATCTCTAGTCGGGCGTGGGCAGTAGTTTGACAATCGCCATTTGCTGGTTTGCGCCACGTCGTGGATAAAGAGTTCCGGAATCATGAACCGTGCCTTTCAGGATATTCTTGACGTCAAATCCGAGCCAGGATATGCCGCCGAGAGCGGCGATGAAGAGCTCTACACTGATGTAGACGTATCCTATCCTGACATCAAGCAGGAGTGCTCGGAGTACTCCAGGGGAGCCGACCAGCGCGCTGGTAAGATGTTAATTTTTGATCCATTCTCAAGAAACGTTAAATGCGCGCACCTGATGTGACCGTTAATGATGAATAAAATGTAAACTAAGGTTGTCAGATGTCGATAACCAAAAAGCAGTTATTTTATTTATCAGAACCGCCTCGCGAGACAACATTTCAGATTTTCAGTGCTAGTCACTAAGGAAGTGTAACAAAAGTATGATAATTTCAAGTACAGCGAGGTTTAAATTAGGTGCGGTGTGTTGCCACAAGCCACGTTCCTTCTAAGGCTTTTTGTAATATTTATTATAATTTCAGATTTATCAGTTGGACGTAAGAAAATGCTATTTACCGAGGTTGCTATTATATCGTTCGTTAATCCATAATTGCCATTATTTTCTTGTGAGTTAAGGGCCAGATTTTCTGAAATCTAAGTAGTAATATTTTATGTAAGTATTAGTATTTTACTTGAAATTAGTATTTCAGTGATGTCTGAATATAATAATTCCTTTCGAATTCACTAGGCTAGAAAACGAAATTACACAGCTAGAGAAAGAGTCGAACCTTGGACAATGTCGACCATCTTGAATCGAGTGCCAATCATAAAGATGCTCGATTCAAAAGCTGACAAATCATGAATGATTGTGAATGAATTAAGAGCTTCCATCCCACTCTAATAACCTGACACACTTTTGTTTGTTGGTATAACAGTTAGCACTCCTTATGGGTATATCTCAATGCAGAAACGTCACATATTTAAAAGTGCTACATATAGATCGATAAATACAGTATTTTTTCTATGCTCTGCTAGTGTCTACGGTAGGCGGTCGGTTTGACTAACGCCATTTGCTAATTGCGTCTTGTCCTGGCTAGGGAGTACGAGAACCATGAACCGTGCTGTCCAGGATGTTCTTGACGTCAAGCCCGAGCCAGGGTCTGCAGCCGAGAGCGGCGATGAAGAGCTCTACACTGATGCAGACGTATCCTATCCTGACATCAAGCAGGAGTGCTCGGAGTCCTCCAGGAGGGCCGAACAGCGCGCCGGTAAGATGTTGTTTAATTTTTGAACCATTCTCAAGAAACGTTAAATGCGCGCACCCGATGTGAGCGTTAATGATGGATAAAATCTAAACTAAGGTTATCAGATGTCGATAACGAAAAAGCAGCTATTTTATGTTATTTATTAGAACCTCCTCGCGAGACAACATTTCACATATTCAGTGCTAGTTACTAAGGAAGTGTAACAAAAGTATGATAATACAAATACAACGAGCTTTAGATTAGGTGTGGCATTTCGGGGGTTAAATCCAAGATAATGGTCCTTATAACAGATCCTTCTGAAAGTAAGTATCTTACGGAATTTTTTTTACACGTAAAGTCGAGTGATC